>MU172973.1:119133-234020 GCA_016695475.1 Suillus decipiens
CAAGTGGGGACAGTGGGAGTATTTCGCGCTGTATCCATGTTCGTCGATGGAACACGAGGCCGATGCTCGCATGGGGTTCATAGAGATAGTATACCGTGTAACCTATGATGAACACCAGTGGAAGCGCGAATTTCAAGAATATTTTGAATCTTCTTTGCAGTCGCATTCTAGGCCAGGAGAAGCGTTATTTGCGCCAAGGTGGAGGATGTACCGTAATGCCATCAGTTGTGCATGGGAACGACTTTGTAACCTGCTCTCAGGTTGGGCATCATCCTATCAATCATAGTAAAGTTTAAAATTTAAACCGCGACAGTGCGATGGCAGGGTGGGTGTATGAATCTCTTTCTATATGCCACTATTATCCTCTTCAAATCAGATGATTTATTAGTTGTTAATACATTTCACTTGAAGAATTACGCCGACCAATGATACTACTGCACAAGTGCTGTATCTTCTTTCCAGCTTGAACGATGATTTCAAAGTCATTGCCACATAGCTGTACTACTATCAGTCCGCCCATCTTCTCACTACATGCATCGCGTCCACAAACCAGATCACGTCGATGGAACTCAAAGTAATCTCGATCCCCAAGAAGTTTGTGAGGGTCAAGCATCTGTATATACGCGAAAGTTACCCCATCGCTGTGTTAACAGCCTGGGGGGAGCATCACTTTGCTTGACCATGGGAGCAGCGACGTAGGTGAGATCTGGAATTATCATTCGAGGGCAGAAGGTGTCACTGTGCGTGTCCGAGTTCGAAGGTCTTGTTGTAGCATCAATACCGTACTTATTGCCTTACTCATTGTCAATCGTACTAAGGCCTGCTATAAGAACACAGCTTCTAGGAACCGAAATTTTTCGAACAGTAATACTAATAGGGACTGGGCTGTTACTTCAAGACGAACGAGTTTATAAACCGAAGACGAACACAAAGTATGAAAATCGGCACCACATTGGCATTCTCATCTAAATTCACTTGCACTACCATGTAAGTAGAGCCGGGCAGACTTGTATTAAACTCGATTACCAGGCCAGGATGTGCTCAGTATTGTGTATTATTGTCAAATCCTACATAAGCCTAGCAGCAACTTGGGCATAGTTGTGGCCTATGACTCGATACTTACCTAGTCGGAGTCGAAGTGACCAGCTAACGTATAACGTTACTCGTCCGAAAAATTTCGGTTCAAAAATACGTGGGTCACATAATTTTGAATCTATCCCAGAGCCGTTAGTCTCCATTTTTCCTGTCAGTTACAGAACCGACGAACAGTGTTAATGGTTTTACACCCATAATGTTTAACGATATTTGCAGGATATAAAAGCAGTCTGTCTTCCTGCTACCTGAGAATCATTACGACGTACTCGAACAGACTCGTGCAACCAACCTGAATGCATTTCTCCTTGCTTGCCGACATTTCTTTTCTGACAACATTTATGTCTGTCAGTACTACCCCGAAGCAAGACTCCGGGGGCTGGGTCCGTGTCAATCATTTGCGCTCCTCCTCACTTACTTACCCTCTCCATAATAGGAAAGTTACATCTCGCGGTTCACTGACCCAGACTACTGGAGCACGTGGTGGGCTGGTGAACTTAAACTGCCAGTGGAGTAACATGATAGTAGCCAGTCAGTTTCAATTGTATTTACTTCGTGAATTGTCATTCTTGCTGACTTAGTAATGTCAAGCCACCACTCGCTCTATGTTATCTTTGACAGTCACCTAGTCCAACCGTCCGTTTTTGACAGGTACTCCCCATAATTACTACTTCACCCGAGACCTTCATTTGGAATTACTTAAATACGGGCCATTGTCATATACATTCTTACAGCCCAGAATACCAGACTTTAACACCGCCTTTTATCTTGTGAACCATTTCTTCACTTCAGTAGATCTGTTCGATTTTGGCGACCCTGTTCTGGCATCCATGCTCAACTCAAGCTTCAACTTGATCTGTCTTTCCATCATGCCATCGTTCAAATCGCGTCACATCGGTTGTCTTCCCGTATCAGGCTCCTGTCTTTATTTTGGGCTCACTACTGGATAAAAATGATGATCAATAACGCTGTACGGTGACCTGCTAGTAGGCATGGTCCAAAACTTACAAACTGCATGAGCTTCAGGGCAAAAACATGGCCATGTCCAAGGACGAGCCAAATACGTTTTTACGCAAGTTTCACCTTCGCAAGGCAGCTAAGGTACGTGTTTAATGTTCTCTTGTCCTTGGACACGGTTATGGTTTTGCGCTGAGGTTCTTGTATCTGTTTTCCTTCGTAAGTTTAGATCATGCCTAGGTCATCATACACCGTTATTCACCGTTATTAAGGCGCAATCTAGTAGTGACCCCCAAAGTTTAACGTTAACTTCCGACTCGTGTTGAGTTAGGAATTCGTCCAATTAGTGATCAAGTCTCCTGCATTCAAGTTCACTGGGGACCTACGGATTAGGATATGTCTTCCCATCTACAAGGCGGTAGACCTTGACTTACTAATAGACATTCAGCTTTGCCACGAACGATTTCCCGTAGCGTTCCAGAATTCGTAGTTGCCGTTGGGCCATGTGCCTACCCTTCATGCTCTCGAAGTCGTGAATACTAATGACAAAAAAGACATACAGTGATACAAGTACAAACTACATCGCGTGGTACAGCAAAAACAACACATCAAAGTTCCAAGACAATATCACCCTCATCTAACATCAAAGCGTCATCGTGGCTACTTGCAGCTCTCGTCATCAAAAACCCAGTGGCCCCATGTAGCATGGTTCTGGAGAAAACATTCAACAAATCGCGCCAAAATAATGTGACTGAGCAACGAACCCTGTTGAAGCAGAACTGTGCCCCCGTGAAGTGCATCCCACGGAAGCTTATGGGAGTGGTAGCACAGAACTCCTTCCAATCACCCCCCGACGGGATGTTCTCGAGGTAATGTTCAATACGCTGCATATCATCAACTGTGCTCACTATATTGTGTCTGAGAAACTCACTCGTTGACCGGATCCAGGAGAAATACAGCCCTGCGACAATCAATAAGTTGCAAATATGCCGACGAGA
Source organism: Suillus decipiens (assembly GCA_016695475.1). Classification (NCBI taxonomy): domain Eukaryota; kingdom Fungi; phylum Basidiomycota; class Agaricomycetes; order Boletales; family Suillaceae; genus Suillus; species Suillus decipiens. The sequence goes on from MU172973.1 coordinate 122,181, forward strand.
AGGAGTGACGAACAAAATCTTTGTACCAGATCCACCACGATGCGCAATCCGGCTCATGCTGGTCAACTTCCCAATGACCTATTACCTTGTCTGGACCCTGGACACGGAATATCAGCTGCTCATACTACCAAGAAATGCAGAAATACACACATGATCCTCGCACCACTTAGGTGTATATTCAACCCCGTGGATGTTCACCGACGTAGCCATGCAAGCCTCCACGCGGCGATTGTAGTATGTTGGAACGTTCACCAGTCGGGCAGTGTACTCTCGAGTGGCGTATGTCGTGCACGTGTGGGACGTCAAGTCGGTCCAAAACATATTCAATCTCAAGCGTTCTTCTTCTTCGTACTTCCGTCTCTTCTCCACTTCATGGCCGTGCTCTTCCACTTCTTTACCCCATTTTTCGCGGAGAATATTTCTTTCTTGCTCTTCCCTCTTCCGTCTCTCCTCCACTTCACGCTTGTGCTCTTCCACTTCCCTATTCCATTGTTCGTGGAGAAGAATTCTTTCTTGTTCATCGCTCTTCCGTCTCTCCTCCACTTCGCGCTCGTGCTCTTCTGCTTCCATATTCCATTTTTCGTGGAGAAGAATCCTTTCTTGTTCGTCCCTCTTCCGTCTCTCCTCCACTTGACGCTCATGCTCCTCCACTTCCTTACCCCATTCTTCGCGGAGAAGAATTTTTTCTTGTTCGTCCCTCTTCTGCCTCTCCTCCATGTCACGGTTGTGTTGTTCTACTTCTGTTCCCCATTGTTCGCGGAGACGAAACCTATCATCATCTTCCAGAAGCCAGCGCTTGTGAGTTTCAATGCGTTCGAGAACTTCTTTCTGGTGCTGGCGAAGTTCAATGTCCCAGTCCTTGCGAATGCGATCTCTAACATTCGGATCTAATGGGTCATTGGAAGGGCGTATATAGCCAATGGCGATCGTGATTGAAATAATAAAGAGCACGATGAGTGCTGCATAGCCACAGATAGATTGGCGATGAAAAGGCTTGCGACGCCCTATCAGAGGATCTGCCTCTGACGAGCTGCAAGACTTCCCATCACTCATCAAGGTCAATATATGACAGAGACTTACACACCTAGGATAGTAAGGTGGGGGACTTTGCACCCTTATCAACTTAAATGGCCCCACGAGTATTCGAAACGGTACCTTACCTGTCGTGCGACCTCATCTTGAGGAAATTCTTGGCGAACAGTTGATAACTAACAATATCATGGCAATACACAAATCACTGTTTTGAATATCAATGTTCACTGAAGAATTAATATTTACAGACCTCTTCCTCAATGACGGAGACTTGACAAGACTTATCTTCAAGTTATTGCTAACTGAATAAGGCTTTCTCTACTTAGTATGAGAGAATTCAGTCGGAGTTGCGGAATTAATATTTAATGTCCCCGAATTTGTTGCATAATTTTGATGATTTGACGTCCTAGTGCTAGGTATTTACAGGCAAGTTTTAGCCCTGTGATGCGGTCCAGGAGTCAATGTTGGTGCTTGGAATTACCGTACAAACTCCCTGTACATACTAATCTCTGTCAATCATTATGAGTGGATTCAGTCGGAGTCGCGGAATTATCCTGAATAATAATTTGTTGTGCATATATCGTAACGTAAATCACGATGCCATCGATGCAGCTGCCTATCAAATCACTCAGGATTTACATAGCTATGATATACAATTCAAACTTCTCTGCCTTTTGAAGTTGTTTACCACGTCAAGACTAAAATGTCCTATCTGCCCGTTGAGCCAATCGTTATCACAACTGTAATCACAGTTTGCACAAGGTTTCGTGTACAATGAAAAATGGAGGGCGGATGGCTTGTCATCCATCGTAGTCCGCATTTAATTTCGCATTTTGGCCCTATCACTCCTCGTGAATGGAGTTCACTGCTAATGTCCTTGATGAGTCTCAATGTTCTTTGTCACTGTAAATCCGTACATAGACAGACATATGCGGTTTTATAACTTTGTGCTACTTGTAGACAATCACTACGTTAATTTATGCTAGACTCGCTATAGCTGCTAGTAAAATTTTACTAAATATCTTTAAGCTTGCACAAGAGGGTTTTCCTCATGCTAATGCTATCTACAACCGCTTGGAGATATCCTCTACTGCCCGACTACAGTCACGAGACAGTTCATAGGACCTGTTAGATTGCGCGATCAAATCCCCTTGATGGGTGCGTAGGAATTGGCGCGCCTCCGACAGCGCGCTGCGCAAATCATCGATTTCGGCACGCAGACGTTTGTTTTCAGCCTCCAGCACAATTATCTCATTGTCGTTTGCCCTACCCTGGCCTTTATCCTTGGGAGGGCGAATAGGTAGAGCGCGGATAGGAAAGTTCGTAATATCGCGCGAACCAGATGCCACCTTCTCCTCGGTAACTTCGATCTCAGACTCGTCGGACTCCTCATCGATCACGACTGTCATTTTGGCATCAGTACACGCTGGAACCTTTCGCACGCGAGGGCCATGTTTAGTTGCTAAATGAAGGCATCAGTTGACGAAGTCTAAGTGAGAGTGAGAGTGAGAGTGAGAGAAACCTACGGCGAGAAAACGAACATTTCTTATGGATTTGGCTACACAAAGGGCAGGGCTTTCCAGGTTTACCCCCGCACGCTTCGTTGCGTTCGATGCAGCGAGTGCACCGTACGCGCCGGCAATGGGCATCCCCACACCTAGTTTCTGAAAGAGAAGCCAGAAGTCAGCAGCGCGAAAAGATGTATAGACTGCTTGTAGGATGTAAAAATGGCTGAGTTAGAGGCTCGTGACAAACTGAATATGATAGAGAGTGCGGCGAGTCAGAGACAATAGATACTGATAAAATCAGATAGCTAAAATGCGAATAAGAGATTCTGATACTAGAGTTCTGATTGTTTGTGAGTGAGGAATGTATATAGACTACTTATACTTGCGAGACAGTAAGGGTCCGACGGTCGGGGTATAGCTAGGCCGAACAATTATGTGGAAACGGGCGCAGAAGGGAGTGGCGTCCGTGGCGTCGCGTACAAAAGACTGAGAGAGCGGATGTGAAAGTGGATATTTTGTAGGCAGAGTGACGAAAAATAAATAGAGTTATTGACAAACTCCGGACTGTAGTGGCCGTTAACAGAGCGAAAATGACGAGAAAAGGTAATTCTTACAAGAAGCATAGAGACCTGAAATTTGAAAGTGCTTACAGTGTCAGGAACGAGTAGAGATTTGGGTAGTACAGGCTCTAACTCAGCACAATTGCAATTGAAACTGCGATCTAGCCTTGTCAGTGTGGCATGATCCTCACTATGCACCAACACCTCACTAGCTGCCAGTGACTTGCCATGACGAGCAGATCATCATTCCCAGATGAAGTTGACTAAATATTGACTCCACCAAAATCTGAAGGGCAGAAACCGGTTGGTCAACTTAGGAGCTTGGAGTATGACATGGTAAACTGATCGGATAGTTGAAGAAGAACTATTAAGAAGATTAAGAAGGCTAACGAGATCCACATCCTTGTGAAGATCAAGACGATGATGCAAACTTGCGATTGGGAGGTTCCTAATAAGAGAGTGGGTGAGGCGCATCGAATACGGACCTGTCCCCGGGCCCCCTGGTATGCTTTGGCACATTCTAATTTCTGAAGCACTTTGGACTTCGGAAACGGTCACTGTTATGTTGAGTTGGCATATTTTGTAGTACTTTGGACCTCGGAAATAGTCACTGTTGTGTTAGGTTGTTAATCAGCAAGTCCTCGACATTGAAAACAGTCTCTATTACTCCTTTCGCGCGCGAACCTTCTTTTCTACGACAATGCTCTTATAGGTCATTTGAAACTCGGATTCCATATCTTGCATGCTGCTGAGAACCCTCGGTATGAATTTCTTGACGCTAGAACTCCAATTTGAGTGCGTCAACGTGGGCACGATGAGCCAGTAAGGGAGGTTCTAACTGCCTGCACTCCTTCGATCCAGGAGCGCTCTGCAAACACGAGGGTGTTGATTATTGTATGTTATCGAGTAAGGGACGGATACTATCTCGCTTCTCTGCTTTCCCAACTCCTCGAATTTTTCTTGAGACTCTTTATTGGAAAAGCCTTTCTTCTGTGCTTTGATGACACCAATCAGAACAATGCCTCGTTGCAGACACACCAGAAGGTGAGGTGATGGTCCAATGAAAAAGGAACTTGTAATAACCCGGACGCTATTCAGAAGATTGTGTCTTCATCAGGCATGTCATGAATATCGCATCGAACTCGGCATTCACAGCACGACTTGAGCGACATTCAATGTAATAGCGGTAGTCGTTGAAAGGTGAGAGGATACAGGGTCTGTACGACCACGTATGATAGTAGGTCTTCATGTTGACTTGCAACAAGGTCAAGCAATGGACTTGAGCTCGGGGCAAGGTTCGACAGTCTGCTGCACGAGCAGCCTGCGGTGATGCCAACTTGATATCTTTAGATACTTGATCACAAGCTCATCCGAATCACATAAGCGAGGGGCGACTTTAATACCACAAGAGTATTATACCTGTAAAGATACTTGATCGCACACAGAAACCCTACGCGTGTTCTCATGAACACGCGCAAGTCCCAAGAAACTCACCATGCAGAGTAGTGTCCAGGACTCTGACTACCGGATGATATTCTCCGTAAGAGATCTCGCACAGGCTCCTGGAAATACCTTGAATTGGAGGGTTCGACTTTTCTGTTTAGTGGAGGAGATACAACACTACGACAACCACACATAATATTTGGTGATGCCGTGTTCACCTGATCGACGTAAAGGAATAGAATTCTGATGATGTGCATTGCTAAGGTGGGCATCTGTCAGCTGTCACCAGCTGATTTGGTCTTCAAGGACTCCGCAATCCTGTATTCCCAGTATCTACAAAGTAATCAGTGAGGTATGTATTCCAGAGTACCTAATCGGTGATCTACCTTTTGCGTATAGTATCGTGCTCGTTTGCCAAGGATTTCCAAAGCTAGGATATGTCAGATATTTGTCAAGTTAGTGAGATACGTATCCCACCTCAGTGGCCTTCACCAAGTTACCACCACCTGCTGCCTCGTGAATATCAGCCATGAATTCAACAGCAGCGACACAAGGCAGTTGTGAATCCTTCGAAGGAAGAGGATTCTCAAGATCGACGACTTCAGGGGGTGTACCTAAAGGAGGTTGGGGCAGAGAATAGGGCAGCACGAATGTTTGAAGCTCAGAATAAGGAATTTTAGCATGATCAAGCACCCCCCGGAGGTAATTCCACGCAGATGCATTATTCGGTGCAATCGCAATTCTCTCCTTTACGAATCTGTTGTGTATCTCGTTACTACTCCAGGAATGCGTATTACTCAATCCAGGACTTACGCAAGCTCCCGCCGAACGATCGCGTCTCTATCTTCATCCCCGTTCCGTACCCCAGATTGAAAGGCAACGAAAAATCTGTGATGCCATGCGGAGTTGTTCCTCACATCACTTTCAAGCATGCTCTCTACGAATTCCAGTTCATGGCTCCATAGTGTATCGTCATTAAAGTATGCGAGGATCCACTGTCTGTATGACCATGTGTGGTAGTTCTTCATATCAGCTTGCAGCGAATTAGCGATGAACTCGAGTTCAGGACCGGGGTTGCGAGTCTGCTGCACAAGCAGCTTGCGGTGATGCCAGACTTGGTATGTCTTCAGATGCTTGATCGCAAGCTCATCCATCAGCTGAAGCTCATCGTCGAGGGGAGACTTCAATGCCATAAGTGTCTTGTACCTGTACTGCCTAATCGCACATGGAAATGTTATCTGTGTTCGGCTGCACGTACGTCATGGAGCAAGTCACAAACTCACCATGCAGAGTAATGTCCAGGATTCTGCCGAATTATATTCTCCGTGAGCTCCAACACCCTGGGACTCATCTCACCGCTCTTGACGATTCCTCTGAAGTAGTTCGTGGCATCTTTGTCTAATAGATGTAATCCGATCGTTGCATTGAGTGAGGGTCTGCAAACAAGTCGGTTTGCTCACGAACATTCATCCGTATAAAAGATCGGCGCAAGAGGGGCGACATTCTCGTATTGCTCTAAGGGAACGACATCGGCCCACTCAGGTCGCTGAGAAAACAGCTTTTCCTCTTCTACAGGGATATTCATGGCCAGAACGCAGATTATAGTAGGTTTCAAGCTCAAGACAAAGGTGATTGAAATGGCCAGGAATAGCAACAGCAATTGTTCACCACAGTGTTGATGAACGGGCACGCCACCGTAGTCGGAAGAAATTAGAACATAGCTCAGAAAAGGACTCATTTTATATCACTCATGTGGACAATGCAAGGTCTCAAATCCCAACAGAACATGAAGAGACCCATAACTCGATAGAAATTTGAGTCCCAGAAAGCAAGAGTGTAGAATACAGGACGGAGACTACTAAGAATAAATCGGAACGGTATCAAGGGAAAACACAACAGACAATCAGCATTAACAGATACACATAGTACGGGCTTTAAGCAGCAGCGGGAGCAACAATATTACTCGCAGTGTAATCCTGAGAAAATCTATATGAATATGATGTTCCAGAGACGAGGTTCAAGAACAAACCTCCATCTCTGCATCAAGATCAGCAACACTCTTCTGAGGTCTTTCATTCCCTTTCCTTCCACGGCCTCTTCCACGGCGAGAGCCACGCGTAGCAGGCCTATGAATTGGTAAGACAACGAAATCAGTAACTTTGCTGCACGGACCTGGCGCTTCGAGCATCTGTAGCTGCAGGAGCGGAAGCGGCAGGAGCAACGCGTGACACGAGCGAAGCGGGTGGTGCAGGGCGTGCGGGGTCGACTACAATTTCGATCTTCATCGGGCGTTCTATAGTTGACGTGCGAATACGATTCAGAAAAGAGATAGACATTCGTTAGTCGGCTGTGCTTTCAGCAAGGAAGCAGGCAAAAGGGACGGATACGAGGAGCATGCCACTGTCCAAACCGTTACCAAGAACATTGTCGACTCTGTCCTCCTCCAATATGCCACAATAGCTAAGGCTTGCGCGCGAATGGCCGCCCTGATTGGTCAAGGGATGAAGATTTGGAGTACCTCCCTCGCCTGTCACTCCATAATACTTGCACCGGCCTGGAACTCAATCCCGAGACTGAGCCATGAGGAATGACGTGCACTGCGACGGTACCAGTATTGCAAGCTTGAAGGATGACAAGCCTTCAAACCAACCTGCAACCCGGTACGCACCTCAAAAGTGTCGAGGCAGCGGGGACAAGACTCTGCCACCAAGAGTCTTGAGAACCCGCATATAGGCGTTTCCACCACGCATGCACGTCTTTTGGCAGGGCCAAACAGAGAACCAGCGACAACGGATCTCCGTAACGGACGAAGGGCTCTTGGGGGAGATAAAGGAAGGAGATAATAAAGCAGGAGATACTAACTCCCATCGATCAATCGGTTATTATATTGCTGGTAGGCCAAAGAGCCATCGCCCTTCCGTTGGAAGTGAACCGCTGCGACGCCTTTTGAACGTCCAGCGCTATCATAGTGCAAAGTGACGTCGCGCAGGGCTCCAACGGTCGTGGAGAAGAGCTCCTATACTCATGCTCAGACAAATCACCAAGGTTACCAAAAAAAAAAAAAATACCCTGATTTGAACTTCATTCACATCCGTTGGAAGGTTGGAAACAATGATTTTATCGGCGGGTTGTGCGGAGGTGGTGCCTGTGGCTTTGATAGCGCCGGCAGTGGCGGCGCGGGTAGCGGGGTTAGCGCTAGCAGTTCCGAGAAGCTGAGCCTTGGCGCCTGCACCTCCGCGACGACCAGTACCACGACGGGTGCCCCTGGGGCGAGAAGAAATGACCTAATATGATGGTTTGAATACGCATGGGGGATTTTTTTGCAACTCAACCAACCTCGTCAAGTGATTTATCCATTATTTCTAAGCTTTTTAAAGAACGCGTGAATTATTGAAAAATGAGATTACTGCTGAAAGTCTTGACAACAAAGTGGACAGGTTGGTGGTGGTGGTGGCAAAGGGGCGACGCAAGGAGACCCTAACACAGGAAGTTCTTGTTATATAAATATTCGGAGTTTAAACTTTCTCAACTCAGCATGATGTATGCTGTGGCTGTACTCGGATCTTTCTGATCAACACCTCTAATAAGGTTTTCGAAAATATGTCTAGAGGACGAGGCGGTGGACGAGGTGGTGGCAGGGGCGGCTTTAGAGGCGGTGGTGGTGGTGGCTTTGGTGCGGGAAGCATGCCTCCTATGGGTCTCACATTTGCGGACATACAAGCCATGTCCAGGGAAGGAGATGCATTGTACCCAGTGCGGTGCATCAATCTTGTAACATCATAGTGTGCAATCTCATTTTTATTTGAACAGCCATTGGATCCTCTACCTGTCCTCACCGACTACTCTGCAGACGAGAAACGAATCTGTGATCTGCAAACCGGGTTTGTCACTCGTCTACGGCAATCAGCATACTATGTGGTCGAAATGTCCAAGTCAAATGGTCTGAGCAATCGTAAGCGATCGATAAGCAGTAACCTGATGTCTTTGCTTTACAGACTTGGAGCGCTATTCTGATAAATATCGCCAGAGTCCTGCTTCTCAACCTACACTGAAGCGGAAGGACCTTCATGCACCCTTTTTTCCCCTGGAGATATTCGAGGGCTATTTTAACCCGAAAAGAAAACGCAAAGGTCAATGGATCCATATTCATTTCATACCGTTGCTGAACAGATCAACAGTTGAAAAGAAAGGCACTACGAAACGCCTTAATCTTGATGACTTAGCGGAGGACGCTGAGGATCAAGTATGTCACGACTTCAGACGTACAATTATCTTTGGAATATTAACAAACTCTTCAGGAGAAGTCAGGCGATGAACGTTCAGACGCTGGATCACAGATAGTTGACTCTGACTATGACGTCGACGAGGAATATGACAATGATTATGCGGAGAACTATTTCGACAACGGTGAGGGAGATGATATGGACGGTCTTGGAGACGGCGGTGGTGGAGATGATGGCGGTGGCGGAGGTAAGACTTTTCTGGTACCCATTCCTGTATTTCAGCCATCTCACATAATGAACAGGCGATTACGACTAAGGAGACGCATAGTTATGCGTCTCCTTAGTACGAAAGGACCTGCGATGCAGATACCTACTTATAATCGGCACTCTCACAGCCCAATCTTGCTTTTAACAATGCTGCTTGTGCTTGCTTATCAGTCCCTCTAAAATGCACATGTTGCCTTGGACCTAAGCTAGTCAGCATCCGAGTTCAGACCAAGGGATAATTAGTTCAATCTGAATTCTTCTTTCGCCGCGTTGTATTCCACATCAACTACATTTCCATGTACACGATACAATACGGATTTCTTGTGTTACTGAACGACCCATCTATGACTGGGCCACTGGAATTACTTGAGAACATCCTGGTACTTGGTGGCGAAGGACTGATTTTCAACCGGCCACCATACTGCAAGTAATAAGGTGATAGTGGTTACACAATAGGAGAAGATCTGTAAGGAAGTGTTGCCATAGAAAATGAACCCTATGACCAAACGTGCTCCTAATAGCCCAGCGTGCTTGCCATACGCAGCTCTAACATTCGGAGTCCAAGAGTTTCCGTCTGGCTGTGCTCCGAAAACCGTCGATGATGCTCACATTAGGCAGGCAGCCCAATGAATTTGTGAACTGGAACTCTATCAATTGGACTGCATATATCCAATGTACGCTTCGAACAATGCCGACCTACAATAGCGAACACCTCATGGAGATGATGCGAAGCTGGCGAGGAGCATAGTGGTGCTTGAAGCAAAAGTGACCATCGTCTGATAAAGTTGATTATTTGTATCCGTATACTGCGGTGTGGATAACATATTCAAAACTATGACATGCGTACTCTTGCTGTAAACTTGCGAGATATGGATAGGAAAGATATTCGTTGAGGGTCTCTGATTGGGAGAAGTGACCTGATCGAGCAAAAAACTTGAGTAAGACAAGCTAGCGCAAAACATTCAAGACGTACGCTTAGAAACATTCTTCCTCCCTAAGGTCTGACGAGACTTAATGCATGTGTATCAAATGGCCTCCGCTTCCGCTACTCTCATCGAAACCTTCACGACCTTCATCAGCGTCAACAGCAATAACATCCTCATTTTCGGCCTCTGAGCTGTGTAACCTCCTAATGCCCATACGAACCTCATGATATAACTTATTCAACATCATTACCTTGCCCTGCTTACGGAGAATGTGAAAAGTCTGGATCAAATCCCGGACGGTATTCCACTCCATGAAGTAGGTCCCCCATCCATCGATTATCTTTATGTTCGGTGCGATAGCTGAAATGAAGACGGCGATGCATATCGGATACTCAATCATCGAACCACCAAAGAATACGCAAGATAGCGCTTTGTGAGAAAATCCTTCACAAGGAATGTCTGAGGGTATGGAAGGCACATCGATAGTAGACCAATCTACTGTCACGGCGACTGAGGTTAAACTCGGGCAATGCTGCAACAGCAAGACGAAGGCATTTGGAGTGACTGGATAGCTTGAATGGCAATACCTGTCAATGTATAGCTCTTCCAGGAGGGGCCAGGCTTTACCCATGTCCATAAGGGTAGCGTCATCCATTTGCACAATGCAGTGTTTTTCCGCATTGAAGTCGAGTTTGCGGAGATTGCGAAAGGAAAAGAGTGGTTGAAAGGCTTCAGCTTCGATTAAAACACCGCGATCAACAAGCTGATTGGTAATGTTGAACTGCACCTGTTGCAGTGAGCTGTGTGCACACCCATGGGCTATATGAGAAATGGAAGCTGACAGGGCCCGCACGGAATCCACTCCATGAGTGACCTTGAAGGATAATACTTTTGGAGTGATAGTAAGCTTCTCCAAAAAAGCCTCCAAGATGACTAGACTTTGGCACGTTACGTCCAGCTCTTGTAACGCGCAGAACATAGGCGACTGTAGAAGCTTTTGTGTAGCTGCAGATATGGGAGTTGGAAGTAATCGAAATTTCAAAATTCGGAGTGAAGGCAAACTGGACAGGCGTAGTAAGGCTGCCTCGGAAACTGTTCCGGTCCTCACTGATGTTAGATGAGAGCAGCGTTGTAACATGACCGATGTGAAAGACGACAAGATAGACTGTTTGGATGGACCTAACATGTTAAAGGCAGAAGATCCTGCATAAATATTGAGCATCGTCAACTGTGGGGTCACAAACAACCAAGCATGTGGAAATGTTTCCTCAGAAGCCTCAATCCAAGTAAGGGAAATTAAGTTGGGAAGTAAGGGAAGGGAGAAGGGAGGGCAACTGAGGTCACACCATATTCCAGTGCCACAAACCGCGTGTTGCAGGTATGGCTCATGAGGTTGATTGAGCAACGAACGGACACGGTGGTTGTATTTGCAAAAAATGGACCAGTCATCGAGGGTCATGGTTCTTTGAAATTCCTGTCAAGTGATGTGAATTAATGTACTCTTGAGCATGAGCCAGAGCTTGACTAACTAGCTTTTCCCTGTCCTTTTTCCATAGGCTTTGTGGGAGACATCTGATAAGAGGTTCAACCCCATCTAGGTGTCGCCACAAAAGGTCCAGCGCAGGTCCAGTGAATGACTTGCACGTCAAGGCAAGTGCCAGAAGTGCCTTTCTCATAGATTTCATCATAGATGGATTCAATTCCAGAAGCTGCAAAACAGGCATGTCAGGAGGAGCAATCTGTTCGAAAATTTTCCACCGAAGCTCAGCAATCATGATACAGCGAGTAGATGTTGGCAAGAAAGAGACAATACCGCTCCCGTTTTGAGCACGTTGATAATCAGTGCTTTCGGCCTCCATATTTGTGACACGAACTTTGGAGGTTCAGCTTGAGCTCGCTAGACTTGTTATTTCGAACTCAGTCGATTTCTTTTTTTTTGGATAAGCGATGTGTATTTGTAGCAACTGACTAAGTCTAGCTCTACAAGTACGCGCTATAGCTGTGTTCTAGGAACACCGTTCCGAAGGAAAATGCACTTATGCACTCCTATGTAGTGGGTGTGTGGGACTCTATGACTACCTGGGGGCCTCGTTCATAGAGGGCCTAGTGTTAGAAGGCAATGCGAAATGACTAGTAAAATTTCTGAATTTTTTGGTACATGTTAATGACTCTCTGATAGATTAGCACAGAAAGTGCATGTTCTGCACTGTATTTCGCTGCCGCAAGCACTTCCAGTTCGTTTTTCATAACATAAAAAATACATACAGTAAGCTATATACTAATCATCCTCTAGAATTATTGTGCAAAGGAAATGAGTGGAAAATGAGTGTGCTACGTTGTGATTTGCAACTCTGGGCCAAAGATAGTAGCAAAGTTGAGTAAATAATACATGCTAGAAAGTAACATCAGCTTCAACATCCGACTTCTCTCCACTGACCCACAAAATAGCTTATAACACGATATGATTGATGCCCGCCAACCAGAGGTAATATTGGCAGAGAATGGGTTAGGTACAAGTTGGGTAAGCAGCTACTAACGAACTTAGTGGTTGTATGCTGATGGTGTTTGTGGATGACCCTCCGAGTTGTCGTCACGATAGCAAACATCCAAAGATGTTAAACGGAGCGCTTGTAATACTGTATTCTTGATAACATATGCATACAAGCGATCCGCTCGCCTGCAGACGGTCCCTTCTTTCACTTTATCACTCTAGATATACCCGAGTTGCAGAGGAAACCGTCTCCCATCCACTATCCACGATAAACGATTTGGATGGAACGAAAAGTAGATGTGGGGAATGCAGCGACTTTTAGCCATTGTATTTTCATGAACAGACGATGCAGTGCAATCACGCACACGAGCGACCAATCAATTTTCTACCAAGAGGTTTCGTTGAATAGCATGAATTCAGTTCTGTTTGCGATGAGGTAAACCAGGATGGGTCAATACCGTGAGGTAATCAGGGGTGTGTTCCAGTGGATTCAGTTGCATGTGTTCGGTTTCTTTTGGGCTGTCCAAAGTTTGAGCTGAAATAAAATTCTATGTCTCATGAGAAGAATCTCTTAATGTTTGTCTGCAATACTTACGAAAATTGAAATTGCCTGGCAATTTGTCCAGAATTTTGAATTCATCGACATAGACATTCAGAAGGAAAAGGAATGTGCGCTGAAGACAGGTCTGAGCGTCTTCGAGAACATGTGGCGCGAAGAGGAAGTCAGTGGTCTCGTCAAAGTCTGTGGTCGCTGCTATGAGTGCGAGATTCTGTTGATTTCCGGAGCAATCTTCGCCAATATCTCTGGCCTACAAAAGCTGTGAATTGCGGGACCCCAAGCGCTGAATTGGAATTGCTGTGTTGAGACTCAAGATGTGAATGCTATGCTATAACATCGATGACTTTACCGACGTTGCGAGGGTCGCAGTTCCTCCTGCTCCGCTGACACAGTGGCAATGGGACCTACTTGCGGAAAATCTCACAAACCTATGAAGCCTAATAGTATTCGTGGGCGATTGCAGATCGTACGACAAAGGTCGTCGAGGCTCTCCTCTGCGGGTCTGTTGGCGGCAGGAAGTTCATTCCAAATGATTGCTGTGGCATTTCGAATGAGATCCGCGTGAAAAGAGTGAGGGTGAATGAAACTACGTAAATTGACGTTACTAGGATGCCAAACATGTGATATGCCGTGCGTCCACAACATATATGTGATTGCACACAGTGCGCTAGGCATAAAAGGAGAAACGCGGTTAACAACACGGTAAAAAGAGATAAAACATGAACACGCAATAACACAGCATGATGTGGTGGATGACATGCTGGCGGTTATTCATAGCATTAAGTGAGATATGGAAAGGATTCCTTGTGGTACTCTGACCGGGAGAAGTAAGCTGATTGAGGAAAACCTTGAGTTCAGATGAATGAACGGAATCATCAAGAAAAACTCAAGACGTGAGTTTTTAGACATCAATTCTTCCTCCCTAAAAGTCTGACGACACTCGATTGAGATGAAGCATATATCCGTCCTTGTTTCCACTCTCTGCCCCCAAGCCCTCTCCCCTCCTCACCAATGTCGCTATCAACACTGGCTTCCTCATTGTTGGCGTCCCGGCTGCAGAACTATGGAGGAACCTCGCGCTATCTCATTCAGCATCATTCTCCTCCCCTGCTCACGAACCAATGGGCAAAGTCCCGAGTAACTCCTGAACGATTGGCCACCGTGGGGGGTCTTCATCAAGAGCATAATCTTCTGACCCATAAATTGTTCGCACATTGGGAGCGATGGCTGAGATGAAAGCGGCAATCGATGTTGGATTCTCAATCATGGAACCACCAGTCCATAAGATGGATAGTGCGTTGTGAGAAAATCCTCGGTAAGGAATGTCAGGGGGTATGGTATGTATATCTATCGTGGACCAGTCTATGGTAACGGCAACCCTGACTAAACTTCGGCAATGCCACAACAGTGAGACGAAGGCATGTGGAGTGACCAGATGACTTGAACAAGTTTCTCTGGATATGTATAGCTCTTCTAGGTGTGGCCAGGCCTTGGCCATCTGCAAAAGGACAGCATCATCCATTCGCACGATACAGTAGTTGTCCGCGTTGAAGTCAAGTTTGCGAAGATTGCGAAAGGCAGAGTGGTTGAAAGGCCGCAGCCCCGATTGAAGCACCGCGATCAGCGAGCTGATCAGTGATGATGATGTTGAGCTGCACAACTTGCAGTGAGTTGTGTGTACAGACATTGGATATACGAGAAATCAGACTCGGCAAGGCCCACGTGGGATCCACTCCATGAGTGATTGTAAAGGATAATGATACTTTTGGAGTGATAGCGAGTTTCTCCAAAAATGCATCTAGGATGACTAGAGTCGTGCATGTTACGTCCAGCTCTTGCAACGCGCAGAACACGGGCGACTATAGGAGCTTCTGGGCATCTGCAGATATGGGAGTTGAAGGTAATTGGAATTTTAAAACGCGGAGTAAAGGCAAGGTGGACAGGTGTACTATGGCCGCCTCGGAAACTGTCCCAGTCCTCACCAATGTTAGATGAGACCAGAATTGCAGCACAGTTGATGTATCTCCGGCTGATTCTGTGGAGCGATTTCCATCTTGAGTGAAATCGAAATGGGAGACAAAAGGGCACGACCGAGCGACAGACAAAAGGATCGACTGTTCGGATGGGCTAAAGGTGAAGAGTCCATCGGGCCAGGATTGTAGTAAGCGTGCGGAAATTTTGAGAGTCGTCAATTTTGGGGTGACAAACAACCGAATATATTGGAATGTCTCGTCGGAAGCTTCAGCCCAAGTAAGGGACGTCAAGTTGGGAAGCAAGGGAACAGAGAAGGGGAGACAGCTGAGGGCATGCCAAATTTCAGTGTGCTACATAGCATTTGTCTCATGTACGGCGCATGACAGTGATTGACCAATGAACGGACGCGATAGTTATATTTGCAAAAAAAAATAGACCAATCATCGGGGGTCATGGTCCTTTGAAATTCCTGTCAAATGGCATCAAATGGCAGACTCTTGAGCATGAGCCAAGGCTTGACTAACTAGGTTTTTCCCGTCCTGTTTCCATAGGCTTTGTGGGAGACATTTGATAAGTGGTTCAAACTCAGGTAGATCTCGCCACAGAAGGTCCAGCGCAGGTCCACTGAATGACTTGCATGTCAAGGCGAGCGCCATGAGTGTCTTTTTGCCCATAATCGTCTGCCTCAAGGAATCTATCACCCGTTGAAATTCTGAAAGTGCATAAAGGTACTCACTACGGTGACTAGGTCGCGGAAGATTCTCCATTGCAGCTCTGGAATCATTATACAGCGATTGGATGCAGAGTAAGAAACATCGCTTTGGCTGGGAGTATTTTGATCCTCAGTGCTTTCGGCCTTCATACTTATGAGTTGTAGATAATAGCAGGAACAGAAGTTTACTATGTCACGTATATTTATAGTATACCACAAGTTAAATTTAGCCGCCACCACTTACAAACGTAGTGCTGTATTCATTCTCCTCATCGACGGCCGATAAAGTCTGTTTTTGATCTTCATCTTCTTTGTCATATCTATATCTCCCCTTCTTGAAAGCATCAGATTCTTACATGACCCCTTTCTCCACTGATCCATGATTTCGCTGACCATGAGTGGTGAGATACTTCGCGCAAATGAGCATGTTGGCAGGTGAATACAGGACAACCGTAAAGGTCGAGCAGGCATCGCGGTGAATCGGTGAAACTGATACTTCATCAATCAGACCGCGTACATCCAATGCACGCTTCGAACAATGTATATGATATATCAGGACCATGACATACGTACTACTGCTGTAAAATTGTGATACATGGATGAGAAAGAAGGGTTTTTGACTGGGAGAGGTAATCTGGGCAGGAAAAACTTGAGTGAGAAAGGTCCATATAGCATTCCAAGTTACCTTCGTTTCCGTCATCGCCCTGGAACCACCAACACTGACTCCCTCATCGACATCCGCCCTGCTGCGCAGCCCTGTGATTGTATGAACGTCGCATCAACCCGTTCAGCATCATTTTCATCCCTTGCTTACGGACCATGGGTATGTCCCTAATTATGCTATTAACAATCGACCAGCCCGAGTCACGGGAGTCACCATCAAATTCATCTTCCTCAATTGATGTTACGTTGGGTGCGATGGCTGATATGAAAGCAGCAATTCGTAGCGGATTGTCAATCTTTGATCCTCGAAAGACTAATTCAGATACTGCGTTGTGGGAAAATCCTTGGTAAGGAATATCACGGGGTATGCCACTGTAGTCTATCGTGATCCAGTCTACGGGAACAGCAACCGAGACTAAACGTGGGCAATGCCACAACAGCGAGACGAAGGCGTGTGGGGTGACTTGATGACCAGCTTGAGAGTATCCGGGGATGAGCAACTCCTCCAGGAGGGGCCAGGCCTTGGCCATCTCCACAAGGTCAGCATCATCCATTCGCACAACACAGCGACTATCCATCATGAAGTTGAACTTGCGAAGATCGCGAAAGGCAAAGAGTGGTCGAAAGGCCCCAGATTCGATTGAAGTATTATGAATAGCGGGCCAATCAGTGATGCTGAGCTGCACCCGTTGCAGTGAATTGTCTGCACATAAATTGCATAGACGAGAAATCAGGGCCGGAAGGGTCTGTGCGGAATTCACTCCATGAGTGATTGTGAAAGATAATACTTTCGGACTGATAGCGAGCTGCTTTAAAAAAGCGTCCAACAAGTCCATATTTTTGCATTCTATGTCCAGTTCTTGCAATGCGCCAAATGCAGGACGCCGCAGTAACTTTTGTGTGTCGACAGATATGACAGTTGAAGGTAATGTGAATTTCAAAACTCGAAGCGAAGGCGAGTTGGAGAGATATGTTATTGCTGCCTCGGACACTGTTCTGGTCCTCGATGATATTAGTTGAGACCATGATTGTAACAAGGTCGTCGTGTTTTCGACTAATTCCGTGGATTCATCCCCATATCGAACAAAATCAAGATCGAGATGCGAGATAGAAGGGCATGACTTTGCGATAGATGACAAGATGGACTGTTCAGTTGGGCTAAACGTGAAGGAAGAGGAGACGGAAATGTTGAGCATCGTCAATTTTGGTGCCACAAACAACCGAATATAATGAAATGTCTCGTTAGAAGTCTCAGTCCAGGTAAGCGACGTCAAGTTGGAGAGCAGGGGAAGGGAGAAGGGAGGATGGTTAAGGGCACGCCAGATTTCGGTGCTACAGATCGTGTCTGTCGAGTAGTCCTTGTAACATTTATTGAGCAATGAACGGACGCGGTGATTGTATTTGCAAAAAATGGACCAGTCATCGAGGGTCATGGTTCTTTGAAATTCCTGTTAAGTGATGTGAATTAGTGTACTCTTGAGCATGAGCCAGAGCTCGACTAACTAGCTTTTTCCCGTCCTTTTTCCATAGGCTTTGTGGGAGACACCAGATAAGAGGTTCAACCCCACCTAGGTGTCGCCACAAAAGATCCAGCGCAGGTCCAGCGAATGACTTGCACGTCAAGGCCAGTGACAGAAGGTCCTTTCTCATAGAGGTCAACTCAAATTCCATCCTCCATGTACTCAATTCCAGAAGCCGCCCAACAGGCATGTCAGGAGGAGCAATCTGTTCGAAAATTTTCCACCGAAGCTCGGCAATCATGATACAGCGAGTAGATGTTGGCAAGAAAGAGGAAATACCACTACCACATCTGCTGTGAGCATGTTGACTTGAGCGAATTGCCTCGACGTTTTTGGTCTCCATATTTTGTGGTAGAATAGCTAGTGAAAGTTTACCGTGACTAGAAAAATTGGTGCACAAGTTATCGTGCTTGCAAGACTTCCTTCCGAATTGAGAAATGTCATTAAACTAACGGCAGACTCGGAGCCCGCTACGGTTTACTGCGTACTCTACGAAGTTATTACTGATTTTCACCTGCATCTACGACCCTGCTCGTTTGCACGAATGCGATACTTGAAAAGCTTGATAAATGGTCAGTTTCTGCCTCGAACCTTGATGTTCGCAATGAGTACTAAGATCTACATAATCCCATACCAATGCGTTGAGATATAATCTCTCCATGAATGAGTTAGAGTCTACTGGAAGCCTGGACAATTGTTAAATCTCTTAAAGCTGGTCTGGATAATCTTTGAGTCAACCCCTGATGATTGGTGAGAGTAAGTATGCAGAAAAGACAACGAACACGGTCGAATCGAGATTCGAGACTTGCATCATCGATAATTGACAGGAATAATAGCAAGAATATCAGAGAAAGAACTGGAGACTTTGTAGGAGTAGTCAAAGATTAGAAAGTCAGATCGATATAAGGAACAGCCGCAGGAACAGGATTGCGTTTCTCTGAAAGATGCCCGCTATAGTGCCGTAAGCACTTGATTTTCCCGTGAAAATGCAAGGGTTAACTCCAAGTTAACTCAATTGGCTTGCTGGTCGTATTTAGTGAAGTATCATCGACTGGAAGATTTCTGCAGAAAATAAACAGACACTTTCTACATTTGTATACCGCAAACTTATGGACGTGTATTCTCCTCATCGACAGCCGACAAAGTCTGTTTTTGATGTTCGTCTTCTTTGTCATGTCTATATCTTCCCTTCCTAAAAGTGTCAGATTCTTCCAAAAGTTTAATCATTGCCATGATCCCTTTCTCCATATTCATGATTTTGCTGAGTATGAGTGGTGAAATACAAATACTTCGCGCAAATGAACACGTTGGGCCTCTTGACTCTCGGATCTCTCGGAGTCCAACAATACTTCGAACACGTTAGCAAGACAATTGTAAAGGTCGAGCAGGTATCGTGGTGAATTGGCAAACTGATACTTCATCAATCAGACCGCGTACGTCCAATGCACGCTTTGAACAATATATATATATATCAGGACCATGACATACGTACTCCTGCTGTGAAATTGCGACACATGAACGAAAAAGATTCGGCAAGGGTCTTTGATTGGGAGGGTAATCGTAATCTGGGCAGGAAACAAAGGTCCATATAGCATTCCAAGTTCCCTTCATTTCCGCCGTCTTCCTGGAACCACCAAACCTCACTGCCATCCGCCCTGCTTAGTGATGTGCAGGCCCGGCTCGGCCTGAAAGCCCCGGCTTAGGCTCGGCTTTGGGGGGCTTGGGCTTTGCAAAACCTCAGGCCGAGCCGTGAGCCCAAGCCAGGCCAAAGCCGCGGCTCGGCTTTGGCTCAACGACGGCTTTCAAATGTAAAATTTGATATATGCATATTTGTAACTATACAGACTTACAGTACCTAGTAAAATCGACATCGAGGTATACAGTATAGGTGTATGCAGTGGATATGCAAGAAAACGAGTGCAGGTGGGCCCAGACAAGTTCAAACAAGTGCAGGCAAGCACAGACGAATACAGATGAGTCCAGACGAATGCAGACGAGTCTATGTGAGTCCAGATGAGCGTAGGCAAGCACAGATAAATGCATACAAGTCCAGGCAGGTCCAAACGAGTGCAGGCAAGTACAAACGAATGCAGGCAAGTCCAGGTAAGTCCAAACGAGTGCAGGCAGATCCATATGAGTGCAGGCAAGTACAAATGAATGTAGGGAAGTACAAACGAGCGCAGGGAAGTACAAACGAATGCAGGCAAGCCCAGGCAAGTCCAAACGAGTGCAGGCAAGTGCAGACGAATTCAAGCAACATGCAAGTCCAGGTAGGTCCAAACGAATGCAGGCAAGTCCAAGTAAGTCCAAATGAGTACAGGCAAGTACAAAAGAGTGCAGGTAAGTGCAGGCAAATCCGAACGAGCGCAAGGAAGCATAGATGAATGTAGGTGAGTTCAGACAAGTCCAAAAGAGTGCAGGAAGGTTCTGAGAAGTGGGAGCCTTGGAAGTAGAGCATGGTGGTCTGGCTTTCCATACTAGCAGTAAGTGTAGTTTGATGCGCACCTACTGTTTAGTCGGAAAGCCACAGCAGTGGCGCGAGTTGCCCCAAATATTTGTAAGCACGTTCAGCAGTACCCCCGCGCGGGTAATGGGACTCCAACTTATACCTGTGCAGATGTCCGCCGAAGTCTGTAAAATCGACATCGATGAGGGACATAAAGCCACGGCCTGAGCCGCCGGCTCAGGCTTCTCAACATGTCAAGCCGGGCCCTGACTTGGGCCCGGCTCGGCTCGGCCTAATCAGGCTCGGCTCGGGCTGGCCCACGGCCTGAAGCCGGGCCGTGGACATCACTAGCCCTGTGATTGTATGAACTACGCATTGACCTGTTCAACATCATTCTCATCCCTTGCTCACGGATCATGGGTATACCCCCAATTATTCTATCAACAGTCGGCCACTCTGTCTCATTATCGCCCTCAATTGATGTTACGTTGGGTGCGATGGCTGATATGAAAGCAGCAATTGGTAACGGATTGTCGATCTTTGATCCTGGAAAGACTAATTCAGATACTGCGTTGTGGGAAAATCCTTGGTAAGGAATATCACGGGGTATGTCACCGTTGTCTATTGTGGTCCAGTCTACGGGAGCAGCAACCGAGACTAAACGTGGGCAATGCCACAACAGCGAGACGAAGGCGTGTGGGGTGACTTGATGACCAGCTTGAGAGTATCCGGGGATAACCAATTCCTCTAGGAGGGGCCAGGCCTTGGCCATCTCCACAAGGTCAGCATCATCCATTCGCACAACACAGCGACTATCCATCATGAAGTTGAACTTGCGAAGATCGCGAAAGGCAAAGAGTGGTCGAAAGGCCCCAGATTCGATTGAAAGATTATGAATAGCGGGCCGATCAGTGATGCTGAGCTGCACCCGTTGCAGTGAATTGTCTGCACATAAATTGCATAGACGAGAAATCAGGGCCGGAAGGGCCTGTGCGGAATTCACTTCGTGAGTGATTGTGAAAGATAACACTTTCGGAGTGATAGCGAGCTGCTTTAAAAAAGCGTCCAACAAGTCCATATTTTCGCATGATATGTCCAGTTCTTGCAATGCGCAGAATGCAGGACGCTGCAGTGACTTTTGTGTGTCGACAGATATGACAGTCGAAGGTAATGTGAACTTCAAAATTCGAAGCGACGGCAAGTTGGAGAGATATGATATTGCTGCCTCGGACACTGTTCCAGTCCTCGATGATATTAGTTGAGACCATGATTGTAACAAGGTCGACGTGTTTCCGACTAATTCCGTGGGTCCATTCCCATATCGAACAAAATCGAGATCGAGATGCGAGATAGAAGGGCATGACTTTGCGATAGATGACAAGATGGACTGTTCGGCTGGACCAAACGTGAATAAATTGCGCATGGCGGAAATGTTAATGTTGAGCATCGTCAATTTTGGTGTCACAAACAACTGAATATAATGAAATGTCTCGTCGGAAGTCTTAGTCCAAGTAAGGGACGTCAAGTTGGGGAGCAGGGGAAGGGAGAAGGGAGGATGGTTGAGGGCACGCCAGATTTCGGTGCTACAGATCGTGTCTGTCGAGTACTCGTAACATTGATTGAGCAATGAACGAACGCGGTGGTTGTATTTGCAAAAAATGGACCAGTCATCAAGGTTCATGGTTCTTTGAAACTCCTGTCAAATGATGTGAATTAATGTGCTCTTGAGCATGAGCCAGAGCTTGACTGACTAGCTTTTCCCCGTCCTTTTTCCATAGGCTTTGTGGGAGACACCTGATAAGAGGTTCAACCCCACCTAGGTGTCGCCACAAAAGGTCCAGCGCAGGTCCAGCGAATGACTTGCACGTCAAGGCAGGTGCCAGAAGTGCCTTTCTCATAGATTTTAACTCGAAGTCCTTGATCACTTTCCCCAATTCCAGAAGCCGCACAACGGGCATGTCAGGAGGAGCAATCTGTTCGAAAATTTTCCACCGAAGCTCAGAAATCATGATACAGCGAGCAGATGTTGGTAAGAATGAGGAAATACTACTACCGCATCTGCTGTGAGCATGTTGACTTGAGCAAATTGCCTCGACGTTCTTGGCCTCCATACTTGTGGTAGAATAGCTAGTGGCAGTCCATCATAACTAGGGCAATTGGTGCACAAATCATCATGCTTGCAAGACTTTCTTCCGAATTGAGAAATGCCATTGAAATAACGCGAAGGGTTTTCTAAGATAGGGTTCATGCACGTGCCACACTAGTGTAGTCTGTAATAGAAACACTGGTCTGTATTATTCTGTGGTGAGTCCTGGGGACAAACTTGTGCAATTGATTTTCCTCACGTGACGAGATCGCGTAAAATGCAAGGGTTTAGAAACTTTCACGAATTATCATCCATTATCAACGAACTACCTATCTCGCCGAGCGAGCCTAGCACATTCTTTTACTCTAACCATGCAACTTATTCTTATTCCTATGCTCTTCCTTCTCCTGGCGCCGGTCGCCGTAACTGCCTGCGAAGGCGACTGCATCGTCGACATCACCAATGAATACCTAAGCCGCTACGAGAACATCTTGCTCACGGCCCTTCAAAACTTGGAAAGTCATCTAAATTCCTCATTGTCGTCAAGTCAAACTTATCATGATGACACGCACAGGCGACCCAGATCAGCGAGCAACTCGTCCCCGCTGCAAGTCGTAGAGAGAACTCCATCGTGTACTTCGCCCCCGTCTTGAAAGCCTACAACCTTACTGCCTATAACAACCTAGAGAAATGCATATTCCCAAGTTACTTCCACGGAAAGTGTCAAGATGCCAACGGCGTGAACCCACCCGGATGCCCAAACCCTGACTGTCCCAAAGTTTGCGGCACGCCCGGCTCCATGGTCCACTTCTACCCTACCCTCGTCAAGATCGTATTCGATGGGACAACAGACCTGCTCGCCAACCTCACGGCACCGGGGAGCAAAATATACAACCAGATACAACAAACGATTATGGCGGATGTCAACAAGGGACAGAAGAAACGTATGGAGAACCTGTCGCGCATCATGCCGTTACGCAGTCGCGCAGCAATAGAGGCGAGGAGTACTCACAGCATCCAGCAAGGCCTGAAGAAGATCATGAAAGAGCTGCGGCCGACCATGTTGGAAACATGCGGGGGTCCAAACCTGTCATTTTGCAGTTGGGAGCAGCCTATGAAGGAGTTCATCTTGCAGTACCCTTGACCCCAATTTTTTTGCTCACGGACATGTCATGTCACACTGCTAGAAGCATCGATTCTGTTGATAGTTTTGTTACATTTAGTTGGTTGTATTTCAACCTACGGCCTAATCAACTTTAGGATATCGCTCACAACTCCCATGGCTGTTACATCATTGCCAGCACCGGCACCTTGGACGATCAGGGGTCTCTTACCGTAGCGTTCGGTATGGAACATGATAATATTGTCTGATCCTCCCAATGAGGTTGCGAATGGATGAGTCTTCGGGTATCTGACAAGTTCATCAGAAAAGAGTATACTTGAGAGCTCATCATGGACCTACTTTGCCAGCTCGGCTTTTACCACCTTATTTTTTACATCGACGACGCCGACGTAACGGAGAACACTGCCCTCATTCGCAGCCTGCTCACGCATCCGTGTAAAATGCGCGTCCTGCTCAGGAAGCCACTTCATAAACTCGTCCCCGCTGGAAATAGCGCTCGCAGGGGCGTCCTGAATTAAAGAAGTAGTCTCCACCGACTGGTATCCATGCAGAAGCGGAAAGTTTCCCTGCTCATCCTTCAGCTCTGGAATGATACGCGCTAGGATGGTCAATTTCCGAGCGACATCTGCGCCATTCAGATCGTCTGCCGGGTTGGGTTCCTGAGGATTGGCATTTGAGCACTGCGCAAACCCAAGTGAAAATAGCACATACTGTGTATCCTTGTGCTCGGGCTCCTTTGACAATCGACGAAAAGCTTTCATCGCTTCCCTCTACGGAAGAAAAGTTGTTGAAGATATAACTCATTGTCCCTGAGAAAACACCCTCGATCTTGACAACCTGATCGCACGCAGTTAGCCTCTATCCATCGAACCTCAGCCAATCAAAGACTTACCTTGTCCCCCGTTTCCACCAAATCTCTCAGCGTCGAGATGATAGGCAGCCCAGCGCCCACCGTTGACTCATGCAGATACCGTCCACTCTTGCTCGCCTGCACAATACCCTTATACAACCCCACCTCACCCGAAAACGCCTTTTTATTCGGCGTAACCACGTTGATCCCCACACTCAACAACGCAGGATACATCTCCGCAACGTCCTGCGAAGATGTATTATCAATAAACACAGCCTTTTCGCCCTGCTTCACAAGCTCCTGCAGGGTGCTTTTCACCGCAGAGAGGTCGACGGGCGTCTCGCTGGCATTAAGTGCATCCTTCCATGCTAAGGGGTTGATGCAGAGGTCATTAGTGGAGTGGAGCATGCGCTTGGAAGAGGTGAGCGCTACGAGATGGAAGCCATAGTTCGAGTTTGCGATCAGCTGTTCGAGGACTTGAGTCCCGACGCCTCCGACACCTACTACAGCAACATGTAGGTGCTTTCCGGGTTCCATTTTCAGTGCGTTAGTGGTGCAGGAATAGGAAAGGCGTAATCTGCGATCACGGAGGTGCCTTGGAAAATTAAGATCCCGATATCGATTACTGGTTCTGCCAATGATGACGCTCCAGCGTGTATGCATGACTCAAGTCGATATTAACCAAGTAACCGAACAATTGACAATTCAATGCCCTTCGCCATAGTTTACGTCAAAAAGTTATCCAGAAGTTAATGAAGTGTATTGCAGATCACAATAAGGACTGTACGATTTGATATAGAGATGTGTAACGAGTGAAAGTGTTAACTATGAACTTAACGGCAAATCAAAGATGCACAGGCGTGCGCGGATAATGAGAAAGGGGGAGGAGGGCAGAAGCAGAGTATGTACATTCGCGCCCGTGCCGGGTAGGAACGTATAATAGAACTGTAACTGAAACTTAGTCAAGAGTCATGATACTTAGAAAAAAACGCACACCCAGACAAATTATACACTGGAAAATCGTGTCGCATCATGAACAGATAAATGTAGGATGGGCATAAAGAAGTACGGATTGCCACGAAAATGTAAAGTGCACATTCGGGAAAAGTGAAGAGTTATGATGCGACATGATAGTCCGAGAAAGTGTGGGTTGAGTCGATATTGATACACCTTTGCATTTTCTAAAAAAAAGAAATATAGCTGCTACCATAATTTGGAACAAGCGTGGTAGCCGCGAGGTGAGTGGGAGAGTGAAACGAAACGAAATAGATAACCCGAGCACCCAAGGAATCGGGCTAAAAACACAGGCGGGTGTCGGGAAAGTATACGATAATAAAACCAGGGAGAAGGAAAATTGTGGTGGATGAAAAGTAGAAGAAAAGAAGAAAATATCACAAGACGAGTCCCAAGATCCAAGAACACGCGTAGGGGTGAAGTACTAGGACCCCACGGGTGGACGCAAGGCCGATAGATAAATAAGCACGATCGGCTGGAGGGGAGTGTAGTGGCGTGGCGTCATATACACAATACGCAGCGGGCAGCACAAGGCTTAATGATAATATTTTTGTCGTTTATGTTGTGGGTAGTCTGCGCCTTGTGCTGCCTTTTATACAAGCCCGAGTGCTGTCGGGCAACCGAGATAATAAGAAATGCCGATGCGATGTTGCGAAAGCATGATGATGATGGAGTCGTGGTAGTGACACATTGAGGGGTGAAAAGAAATAGATAGAGAATGAACCGCCAGCGAGCGAGGTATGAATGTCGCTACTGAGTGGTGACCCAGATGCAATAAATCTGGGGTAAGCCGCGAATGTGTCCTGTGCGGGAGACCATGACCGAAATAGACCGGGATTATATGACAAGCAAGACAAGTGCAGAGCGGCAAGTCCATTAGACAGGCGATGCCACAGAAACATGGGAGCCAACAGCCCAAGAGAGAAGACCACAACGGAAATGTTGCCTGATGGAAGACTTCGAAAGGATAATGATATCGGTAAAAGAGGTATAAGACACTGCGCCACGGAAGATCACATCGTCGGAAGCAGGGTGTATGTCGACTTTTCGCGATGGGGGTGTATTAGGTTCAATATACGTTCGAGGATATTCCGCGGCGAAAGGAAAGGGAGATTATGTCGTGGGTGAGGTGATATTAATCTAGGAGCTGTTTGCCAATATGAAAATCTAGACCGCTGTTCAACGATTTGACGTTTCACCGCAAGGATTAAATCACCAACCTCTACACTTGATGAATGTGATAAAAGTAAAAAATCCGCTCAAAAAGCGGGCGGAGGCAACTCGTCGGGGCTTGGCGAGTTTTGGAACACCGAACTCGCGAAGAACCCAGCTTTATCCTTAACGGCGCGGGTGACACTCGGTCCAACTGACCCAGGCTTCCTTGACATAAAGCCAAACAGCTTCTTCTGCTCTTCAGAGGCATCAGAAGTCGATGCCATGTCCTCGTCCAAGGACATGTGAAAAACACCCTCACTCGGCACCCTGTGATGTTTGCGGGATGGAGAGGGAGTGTTGCAGCTCAACTGCCCACCAAATGGAAACCCTGCGCTCTTATCGAGTGGTGCTGTGCGAGGGCTTTCTTCAAATGCCAGTTGTTGCCAAGTCCCAGCAGATCTCTCACGGGTGGGGGTTGATGGAAGAGAATGATCATCATCAACATCAGTGGTGTCATCACAGACCGGGAAATCTGTAGCAGAGCCGGCGGAAGTGCGCCGTGCGTTTCGAAGTGGCGCAGCAGATTGACTCGGAGCCGAACGAGAGATATTGTGACGAGTGGCCTGAACATTAGATCTAGGAACAGGAACTGCATGAGTGGAGGGGGTGGGTGTAGCAATTTGCTGCGGGAAACGGCGACGGCGACGGGCAGCAAGTTTTCCTGTCGGCTGAGATGTCAGGAAAGGCGCTGGATTCTTGGGCGTCAAAGTCATAGGTGGAAGCGAGTTGTCCGAATCAGAATCGGAACTGACAACAAAGGGATCAAAAGAGTTGGATGCAGGATTGTTCTTGTGATGAATAAACGTTTGCGTCGAAGATGTGGTACCCTCAGCCTGCGAGAGAATTGGAGGTGAAGGTTGACGGATGTTGCTGCGTCGCGCTTGTGCGTTCGAAGAAGAGCTTCTAAAAAGGAGAAGGGAACGAATTTGATACTCAGAGATGTTGCTCAGTGAATACGAAGGGAAATAGTTGACCTCGTCGTTCCCTTATCTTTGGGTGCCTTGGATTGTCTACCCCGTACGGCCTTGTCCGGCGATGATGTAACCGGATGAATAACGGACTTCGAGACAACATCAGAATGACTTGTCTGTGTAGGAGGCTTGGTAGGTTCATCGGATGATTCTAGGATTGGAGGCTGTGTTGCACGGCCCTGCGACTGAGGGACGAGCTGTTTCGGCTTTGAAGACCGATGCTGTTTCTGATGACTCTGAGGAAGCTGTTGAAGATTGCGAGGAGTTGAAGGTCGTGAAGGCTGCTTTGAGATAAAAAGTAAACCAGGTGTTTTCGTTGCTTGAACTACGACTGCTGGAGGAGCCGAAGGATGACGACGATGTGATATGTTAGGCGACATGAAGGGCGGAGGATGTGGTTTGTGAGCAAGAAGCATTTGGTTAAGCGTAAAATGTTGAATAAAACGACGAATACGACGAGCGCAGCAACGATGAGAAGGTTGAGGGCGACGGCGACGACGACGACGAGTTGAATGTGATGTGTGAGAGGAATAAAAAACGAGGATATCGTGGGATGACTGATCTTCGGCGGATGACACATGGAGCTCTTTTTGTTCTCCGACACCGCGCAGTAGTAACGCATTACTATATTCAGTAATTTGTGACACATTTTTATTATCTGAGTTTAAATATAACCGTATTTAGAAATTATTTGTACTTATTTTGGATCTTGTGTCCTGATTAGGTTGGCTTCCTTGTATCAAGATCAAACCGTAGATCCTCCGTATCTGCGCCTGCCGCCGTGACTTATTGCTTCTCTCCTTTTTGTTGCGAGTCGATCTTCCACTCAGTCTCCACCAAGCAAGATGAAGCTATAAACAAAATATAACACCAGATTCTGTCACCATGGTTTGTAGTTGTAACTTAATACAATAACCTATACCACTGACAGTGACTCGGGCAGGCGGTGACTCTCTTGTCATTGTATCTCCTAGACTACAATCACTTGCACGCCCCTACCGTGCTTCCCCATAATTTCGTTTCACGCACCTATTGACGCAACCACAACGTTGCTCACTCGAGGTTTTATCCACAAGAACAATGATATCATTGTAGGCTGTATCCTCCTGTGTCCGCATCATATTCTTATCATACCTTCCTGCAGCGGTGCTATTCTCGTATATGCCAGCTGTGATCATTTTTTTCATGGTCACACCTTACCCGGTATCCCCTTTCAAGTCTCCCCTGCAGGGCCGCTTTCACCTTTTTTGGACGCCTCGTTGCAGATTCGTCTCCAAAGAATCTTACCTTCTTTCATTATGAAATCTGCGCGTGCATCACCTGCTGATATGAGTGGAGCTGGTTAGCGTAAGTACTTCCCCGCCGTTCGGATTTCATCAAATTATATGAACGGAGGCGACACACTCAAAGACTGCGATGCCCTCACCTATTTCCACCGCGCCTGCCCCCACAAAGTTTAACACCTACTTACGCCCAATGTCTTCCGCCTTCGTATCAGCCCATATCAGCCTTCACTCGACGATAAGATGCTTTCTCAATGAAATGAATACTCTCTTACAGCATCCCGGATAAGATTATGCTGTTCAGGACCAATCCATACCTAATGCTGCGCATTTATTTTCCTTCCGATCACGGCCAAGAAGGACATACTAACTGAGGGATAGTAAATCCAGTCCAGTCGGATCATGGATCTCCTTTGAGCCCGAAGCCATAGCGTCCCTGGCTTGCTATTATCTTTCGCCAGCAATGCAGAAAGTTTAGGGTGAGTCATGATGTTGCGATCATCCCTGACTTAGGGGCGAAGCATGTTTTGTACTGTGAGTAATGTATCGTTTGTCATGCTTGATGCGGGCCGGTAATCACGGTCTTCCCTCTATAAGGCCTGACTAGACGAGACCAGGCCCCACTGATAAGGCGAAGTTACAGACAGCCGTGCGAGATGGTACCATATCACAGCATCGGTTCTGGATCCTAGCCGGCTCAAGACATATCCGGGCCCAACGCTTAATAGCGGAGAACTCACGAAGTGACACTTGGCATATTCAATTGATCAGCGTGGATCAGTGTTTACAGTATCAGTATATATACTTGGTAACACGGTAAATTCCATCGGCAAAGTTGTCCATGATCATTGCCTACCTAAATATCTACAATTCGTCATGTGGACGCTGAAGGTCATTGCCCCCTGAAGTACCCTCGACGTCATCATTGTGTGCTGGCTGAACCAACCCAACATTCGCAAGGACATCCGAACGAGCGGTAGCAATGCTCGAATGGATCTTGCCTTCGGCAGCCAGTCTGCCCGCGAATTGCGCAATCTCGCTGTCGTATTCCTCCCACTCAGGGATTCGCCTCGCACGAGATAATTTTGGTTCTTTCTGTGGAGCAATTAGACGTCAGATGAATGACTGATATGGGCTGGGAGGGCTGACAGTAAGGGGGTTCTGGCACAAGTCGATGGTTTTAGCACGATGAAGGCGATCTGCCCCGCCTACATATAACATTTAGATGAATAAGGGAGAAGTATAGGGTGAGTTTGATGACATACACCAGGTTTCACACTGTATCAGCCACGTCATCAGTATGATTGGAAGAATACTAATTTCATGTTTACATACCCAAAGCCAGTCTTCATGGAGAGAGAACTAGTAGAAGTCAATGACCTGTATCACTCAAACGCATTCTCGACTTACTATTGGGACTTCTCTTTGGATATTATTTGGCAGATCTTGGCTCACATCAGCAGGTGCCCACTCAAGACTTGCACAACTGACCTTGATCCAAGTTAGCGAGGGAGTTTGGATCAGCCGAAAGCATCTGGTATTGCCCACGGAGGATGTCCTGAAATCAAAATGTCACTCAAAGTCCTCGGACGCGGTAAAAGCCAACGTACTCCCGTGGCCATCTAAAGTCCATCAATCATGGATCATCATCGGAAGTGACTCGCGTACCTGGCGAAACCGGACGAGATCTATGACATACAGGGCACTGGGGAAGCATCAGATCGTTTCAACATCATGCAACCCACACATAAAATCACCTGATGTGATACGGAAGATCGCCCAGGAAGTCTTTCCAATACCCAGTTTTCCAGAATCGGAAACCTTCCATCTCGTAGTTGTCATCGCCCATGGGTGTATAGCCATATGGTGCACCGTGCAAGTCGAGGTCAACCAGTTCCTGCAGATCCGCACGGACAATTTGGTCCGCGTCGACAAAGATGACTTTATTGAGGTCCATGGGAAACAGAACATCGAGGAAAAGAATCTTGTATGCCCAAATAATGCGCTGCTTTTCCTTCTGGGCGCGGAGCCAAGAAGGCCATTTATAAGTCACGAACTCATACTGGAAGCCATATTCTTGGGCCATGTGTGGTATGAATTCCTGTAATATGACAATGAGGCACGTTGCAAGCAATACATCACGCCAACTGACCAAGAAAGAAGGTGATAGGAAGTTCTCGATGAACCAGAATTTCACAGTGCTATTTGTGTTGCGCAAGACGCTAAGAATCATAATGGAAGCAAAACGCTAAAAGGAGAGGCACGTTAGAGGCAAGCATTACAGACGAGGAAAGGGAGCACACCTCATAGAGCAGCCCAGAAGCAACCGTGAATATGTTGATGTCTGCTTGTCTGGGGGCCGTCTCTGCGACTTCGGTCGTGCTTTTGCTCTTTGGTGTGAAAATAGATAAAACCCTGAAACGAATTCAGGATCAATAAGAGCAGTAAGGGATAAGAGAACCACCCACTTGGACAAGATATCGTGTACGACGGTTTGGGAATGGCCTGAATGTTGCTGTAACCCTGCTAGCACATCCACCTTCTCCATGCCCGGCTTCCGTGACAACCTTGGGTACAGGGTCAGTCCTTCAAAGCTCATCACAGTCAATTCTTCTCCAGAATCTTCCACAGAAGGACTATTCCACCCTTCACTCCCCACGCTAGCTATATCATACACCTCACGGCCTCCTCCCTCGCGAATAGCAAGTTTGAATGTACCTGGGCGAGCTTTGAACTGTAGGTAGCCAAGATTGGCGACAACCTGCGTGTCGTCGACTACGGATGGAGTATAATTGGCAACAGAAGATGAAGTGGTCAGTTGGAGCTGTACACCCTGAGGAGGGCTATTGGACTTCGTCTCCCATGCATGTCCTTCAACAACGAGGTAGTCGAGCGAGAAAAGAGCATGGAGGCCGTCAGGTGGAAGTGTGCTTGGCTGAACGTTGTCGAGGTCATAGAGGGCTTCTCGTGGGCGAACGAGCCACGAGGTGGAAACGTCCATGCCAAGAGTATATATCGGGTCCGCAGACAGGCCATTGAAGGTTACTTGCGCCAGAATCTCGTTGCTGGACTACTCCTCAGTGATGTTTCAAGCAGGAAAACAGGCCCACCCACCCTTTGTTGTCATATTGCAGGCGAGGCTCGATACTATATCGGTAAAATCGCTTGAGTGGGATCTGTGAATCCGGTTAGTTTGGCCAAGCGGTACCAAAGGATCTTGCCTACTTCGTAATGTTGAGCTGGATTGAGGTACAATTCAAAGTACACCTCTGGGAAGAGCTCCTCGTGTTTCTGCCATCACCTACATCAACTCGACAATTCCACAGTCCCCACAACGGCTTACCTCCAAGATTGCGGTCCACTTCTGTGCTCCTTCACTCAGTGGATCAAGGAGTAATACAAGGTGGGTCAACGCATTCTCTCGATCACCAAATTCAAATTTCCTGCAAAAGGATAGTTCAACATACCGCTTCAAGACTGCAAAGCAAGAAAATACATACGTGTAACTGCCGGATAAGAGTCTGTAACTACTAGTCCTAGCTCGAGGTACGGTGTCGAACAATCCAGCTTCACTGGGATCCGGCTGTTGATCTGCATAGATAATTGACGATGCCACCGATACCAGGTTTGCATATGCAAAGCTGTATACACAAAAGTTAATATCAGAACCCGAAAGCAACACAGATCAAGACCACCCACGCATCTAGCTCCGTGTCATCAGCTAGAACCTCCTCAATAGCTTGCGCGACACGCCTGACTCGTTTCTTCATTTCATATGTCTCTAACGTCGCAAAGTCCTCGGATACAAACTCCGATTTGGGAGAGAAAGGACCGATGAGCTATACATGAAGTTTCATTATCCACGTTGGACTGAGAACAAGAGTGAGAAACGTACCCGGCCATTAACAATGATAGCTTGTTCTCCAGGCCGAAGACCCGCCTCTCGCGCGAGAAGGCGGCTTGTAGTTATAAACGCTGTGTATGCTAGCGGGTCCGGTCGGAGCTGTATTCCTTCGGTGATAAATACCTGTGTAGCGTCTTGGGTTTCCAAATCGGCGAGCGCTCGTTTTAACACATCCGGAGAGAGCTCCCTAAGGTCGCTTGTTGCAACGTGTGCGAAGAAGGATGATACATTACCCCCAGGTAAGCTGGTAGAGGGGTTGTGTAGGAATGTAATGCGTGATTGCGATTCCTTTCTCTACGCGTGTATTAGCACGAAAGCGCCCAGACACAGGTTACTCACAGAAATAAATGTCACAGCCTCCTGAGCCAGTGCCTGCCCCTCCACTGAATCCAAATTGGCGATGACAACCATGCTTACAGGCGTCTTTTCAGCATCTGACGGCGGGAGACAGAATTAGCATCACCTAGACAGGGTTTGTAACACGCCAGGATTCACCCGATGTCACCCATGCGCACGTGAGCGGGTTCCATCCCGTGCGCTTGCCCAAATCGCCAAGATCGAAAATTTTGAGATTCCCAGTGCTCGATGAAGGAGCATGCACTGAAGAGGGTGCTTTACTGAAAATGTACGGATTCCGCCTCGAGAGCGTTGTAGGAAGGTCATAAAAGAACGTGGAGATGAGCGGTACAGAAGCAACGGTCAGTTCTTTGAGGAAGACCTAGGGAAAGGGGGTAAGTAAGTAAGGCATCAATCAGGACATACGAATTAAAAATGCTTACCAGTTCCTGTAGTAATTGCATCTGCCCAGTCGCCTCATTCTGCAAGTCTCGTAAGAAATTATCCCCCACTTCATACCACCTTCCATTAACAAACCCTTCCCCATTTTCGCCGCTCACACCGAGCCTCTTCGCCCACCGCCTTGCACTCTCAAGAGCTTCTTCAACGCTAGGTACCTTCCCGCTGGCGACGTCTGCAAAGTTATCTACTGTCCCAAGAGCGTTGAATGTTGCATGGACAATATTCCAAGACAGTGCAGGGAGGTGCTGTTGCGTATGTGCAATGGATAACTATGGAAAAGAATGATCAAGGAACATAAAATATGGGCAAAGTGAAGGACATACAGAGCGGAAAAACGAAGCCACTTCTGAACGACTGAATTTCTGTGCAACATAGTATACGATTCTCGCCATCTTATGGCCTATTCACGTATGACAATGAGTATTGTTGTTGAGAAAAAACAGTCTCCTCACGCACCATCGCCGTCGTCGGCAGAAACTGGAACAAATCCCCACCTGACAGGAAACCCGCGGGCGATAATATTATCCACTTGGTTTGCAATGAGAGCAAAGAACTGCGGCTGCGAGAAGTCAAGGGCAAGAACGACATTGATGATGTTGACCCGTAAACGCAAGTAAGGACTGAAAAGTTGAGTGGGATGCACGCGGAGAAGCTATGTATGCGACGCAAACCAAACAAGTCAGCATGTCTTGATTAGAATATCCACCACTGAGCACATATACACCCACCTGTGTCAAGTCCGTCCCCCACCCAGCGTATATCGTGTCCTCCTGGATATCATTCCGCCATAATATGACGCCACCCCCCTCCAATCTGTCTGAAGAGTCAACGAAACCCTCCAAGAGATCGTCCCACTTTGGAGAAATATCATATCCCTTTTGCCCTTCATTCGAGGCTCCTTCCTCTGCGTTATTCTCGGTATCCGTGCGCAGAATTTCTTGGGTAAAGCGCTTTGCTGAACCAGACGTTGTGCCTTTCTTGACTTTCAATTTTGATGGAGGCGGATCAAACGAACCGGAATGCACTGGGTGCATGACAAGCTCTATTGCCTGCGACCGCGATAAACCAAGCTCGACAAGTGAGCGAATAAGAGCGCGCTCGCGCGCAAAGTTGCGTAGAAGCCTAAACTTGAATCAGAACTGAACAAACCCCAGAGCGTCACAAGAGACAGAAGAAAAGTACAAATGGAAGGAAGAATGGTAGAGACAGAAAACGCACCCGAATATCCCAACTTCACCCTCTAGCACTCTCCCATTGACCCATACTATGTTCATGCCCATTATCGCCTTCGCCCAGTTATCTTGCACTTCATCCCGTACTGTATCCGGCACGCGGACTTTACGCGCAAGTGGAGCAGCATAGCGCGGAAAATTTGCAGACAGTGTGTGCAATATATGCAGCGGAGTGAGCGAATTTTCTAATGGGCATAAAGAGATAGCTGAGGGGGAAGAAACGGTGTTGGAAAAGAGAGCAAGGAAAGATGTTGCTTTAAGACCAAGGTCTGCGCCATGCGAGATGAGCACCGATTAATATAATAATGATAAAGTCAAGCTACCTTGAATTTCCTTCGTACTCAAGGGATTATTTGTGGTAGCATTCTCCTCCATTTCGGTATCAATGTACGACATGGCCTCGAAAATACAGCTTAACACGTCATTTTCATCTCCTTCCTGACTCTCATTGTCAGGGGAATCGTCACCAGAGGTGGAAGAAGCCCGCTTCCGGTCATCCACAGCGAGGTAATCCATCTTCTTCAAGTCTAGTGCGACGCCGAACCCGGACAAATACGGTCCATCTCCTGTAACGACAGGCCGGGCCCAGCGTAGCACATATTCCACGTCAAGACTCAAAGAGAGCAGTGTGCCATGTAGTGAGCTGAATTCAGGTACCATAGGATCAGCGTAGTGTATTGCTGTCCATCTGGGGGCGTCAAGTGATGGCTGAAGAGGCGGAGTATGATCTGTTTGTAGGCGCTTGATTTTTGGTCGTGACTCGGAATCCAAAGCTGCAAGTGAAATTCCGACGAGGCGCCTAAGTTCTTCTGCATCGCATGCAATACTTCCATACCAATCTACCCAATCCTCGCATCCTTCAATTCCACTTTCATGCACGTGTTGTGCAGCGAGCTTCGGACTTGCGGCATGCAAAGCTAGCCCAGCATTCACAGCAGCTATCTCCGGAGGTAGAAGGTAGTTTTTTGCGAGATTTAGGACGGCGTTATGCGATTCTTCGGGCGTTGGGGGTTTCAGTGGGAGTGGAAAATGATCGAGGAGTGAAAACAGGTGGTCAGGAGAGGCAAGGGCCAAAGTTTCTCTGATAAGTCGTATATTATATTAGTCGCATGAGAGGGTCAAGTAGATAGTTCAAACTTACAGTGCCTCAAGTAATGGATCTGCAGCACTGAAAGAGGAGCGTAAGGACACACTGACTGGGGGTGACGCGCTGAAAGCAAGCAGCCCGCATCCAAGGACGACAAGTGCGCCAGAACGCATTCCTGCAAGTCTACGTAGTCAGTAAACCAAATCAAATGCTAGTAAATCGCAAAGTTTATGCTGATTTCTGCAACTACTACAAGTGACACGTCGCTAGATCACGTGACTGATGCTGTATGTCTATGTTTACTACATTAAAATGACGTCCGCTTCTTCAAACTTCAAGTACTAAGCAAGGTTAACCTTTCCAGTCACCCATCTCCTGGTGACTCTCGCGTTCCTATGGCTGTGCGCGGCATGATATGCTGTGTCCGGTAGCAAACCAGAGTCGCATAGGTTTGGATCGTGCCCGGTTTAATTTAGAGACTCATCTCATGTGGTTTCCCATCTTGGATGATGATGATAATAATCACAAGCGACGTCCTCAATGGTCTATGACCTATAATTTCTATTGAAGGTTGCTACCGTGAGTGCGCAAGCGGCAATTCAACGTTGCTTAGAGTTTTGTAGTGCAAGTAACATTGTGTCATACTGCTCTAATCTTTCAAGAACCCACCAAGAAGGCGGGCCTGTGCGCTCCTTGTACTCATCCATCGCGGGATGATAAGTATTTAAGCCTTTATTGAACGTATCTTATGAATGTCGACTATCATGTACTCGTCTCACCATTCTCAATCGTATTCTGCAGACTTAGAGGGTGCAACCCCAGCCCAGGACAAGGCCATGTTACAACGGCAGTATAGGGCAAAGGAAGCCCATGCACTTTTCCAACTCCAGAAATTACTTCGTGATATATCTCAAGGCCCAGATGTCCACCAGACTCGACTTCAGACGATTGTTCAAGGTAACCCGATTTTGCCAAATAACCCCAGATTGCGGCATCGTTAAAATCTTCACTGCAGCTACAGAAATGTTAAAATCCCTTTATTGTCGCAACGCTATGTTGCAGGAACTTCATCAATCGCCGCATCTGGAGCCAGGCCACAGTGCCACAGCAGCCTTTAACTACCACCTGAGTGAGTTTTCTTCATATAGGAAATATAGCACAGGATCATTGGCTTAATATTATGCTAGTACAACACACAGTAGCTGACTGGCAATGGGACAATGTCCATATGAATGAACACTCGGCTGGCGCGTGGGACTCACGATCGCCAGCGATTCCAGGTTGTCCGACATCTCCAAATGGTGACGCGATGTCGGGTAGCAGATCCCTCCAGCACTAGTGGTAGTACTACATACTCTTTACAGTAGCTTTCCTCTTGAGACAAGTTTTAATTTCGTTCTTGATTGTGTCAGATCCGATCAGCAGAGCTCACTCCGACCAGTGAGGATCTGATAATACATATATATAGTAGCTCTTCATGAATGCACGAAATCTTTATCCACTGATCGCCTGAGATCGATGAACGAAGATAGTACCCGGTCCTAAGTAGTCTCCCCTACATAGCCCTTTTTTATACAAAAATATAATTGCGAATATCACATACAAGCTTGTTGACGAGTTTGCGCGTACTCAGCTGACTTCGGATTTCCTGATCCGATGGTGCCAGGAGAAGAACTTGATCAATGATTCAAGACCTGGATCTTCAGCTCTGAAATAGAAAGTCGCTCGAAGAATAGATTGAACAGCTTTCCACGTGAGATGGAAAAAAATCGTTGCATGTATTCTGACTCGGACGCGCTAGAGGCCTGACCTCCTGGGAAAAGGCAAATAACTTTGCAGCCAGACAAACACTATTAGCTCGAACCTCGGACCGAATATTGATCGGAAAACCTCTCACCAACGCTGACTCCCGTTCCGACGTGAACATGGTTGGTCCGAGTTTGGCTTGCCGCAAAGTTCTGATGTCTACTTCCAACCCAGGGTCTTGCCAGTGACATAGTCAGATCATTCTTGGGCCGTCAACCTCGGGAGTGATTGTGGGTACTACGAAAAGATATCGTAATATATGGGAAAGGATTTCGACCGCAATGGGCATAATCGCCAGTAAGAACTCACTAGCTCACTGATTACAGGACTTTGTAAAAGGAGCGTGAACAAAAGTAGCTTGAACCTGGAGTGCCATTTCGTTTGAGGTAGGCTAGCTCGATCTCGGCTGCTTAGAAGCAATACTATCCAGGTGGTACTGGGACTCCCAGATGCGCGGCATGTCTTCAATAGCAGGCGCGTATTAGTAGCGCCGCCCGTTTGACTCGGAGTTCTGCCATTCAAGTCCTTGTTATATCAACGATGTATGATAGGCTGGGGATGTGACTTTCATGAGCGAGATGTACGGAGATTCCTGTCAAGTAGTGTGGCAGTGGCAGACCAGCGGCATTAAATTCATGGAAGTAATAAGTACGCTATTACATAATGCAGCGCTTGTTCCTCACCACAAGGTCCAAGGCGCCCTATTTCGATACGCGTGTCCTGCACCGGTCATGTACCTACATGACGTCAGGCGATTCATGCAATCGTATTTTACTCGACACTGCAACCATGCACACGTATTCACGCACCGATTCAACGAACAAAGGACATCATCGCTTCCATAAACAAAGTCGGGTCCCGATACTTGCCAAGCTTACGGGTGACTTGATTAAGCGCTAAGTATTTTCTACCAACCATGTCCATGGA
Source organism: Suillus decipiens (assembly GCA_016695475.1). Lineage (NCBI taxonomy): Eukaryota > Fungi > Basidiomycota > Agaricomycetes > Boletales > Suillaceae > Suillus > Suillus decipiens. The sequence continues at coordinate 160,801 of MU172973.1, forward strand.
TTTTTAGGGTTCTATTATCCCGCCAAGTCAGGAGCTGGACGTAAGTCCTACCTTGTTCAGATGGAACCATTGTTTTCCTTCTCTTTTGGTCTCACTGGTAGAATCTAAACTTCAGGTCACCGGGCGCAGCTGGCGCCTATCAGATAGCAAAATCGTGATTGCGATATAAGAAGACGAAGGTAGGCGCCAGAACCATACCCACCGCACTATCTTGTTTCGCATCAGCTGCTCCAATTCCCCCACAACTTTAACCCTTTCATTGAAGCAATGCCAAAGCAAGACAAGTCGGTCTTGCAAAAACGGTACAGGAACAAGGAGCTCGATGGGTTTTCCTTGGTACGGAAGGAGATTTGTTACGCTACTGGAGGAGAAATGGGCACTAAAACGAGACAAGATGTCCTACGAAAAGGTGTGTACATCATTAGTGGGTGAAAACATAAAATTAACTGACAGTCTGGTTTGTTCAGCCGCACGGTTGATTAGGGAGCTTTATGCGCTGAACAAAAAATTGCAACAACAACTTCATAATTCCCGTCACATCGGCTCTGGAATATCACCAAGTTATGTGGGAGAATTCCCGACACCAGTTGGCAGTAAGTGGGTTTTGTCCAGACAATCTGTACGTTATTGACGGCTGGCAGGTCCTTGTACGCAGGGCCCATATTCCCCTGTGCTTTACGACCCTTTCATCGAGCAGCCAAACAGCGCCTGCCAGCTCGCAAATATACTGCCAACTGAATTATATTCATGTGTCACCAGCACCGGCTATGAACTATGCGATGTCAGCATGTCAATGGGGAACACGGGCATCACTCCGGCATATGATCAGATCATGAGCTGGGTTGATCCTCATTGGAGCCCAGGCCACCAGTATTATGACACACTTAAGTACATTTAGGACTGTAGAATTGCCTAGTGTACATCAACTTGCACCCCTGATATATAGCTAGAACCGCTATCTGTTGGGGGTCAAGTGACTTACAGAGTGAATGATCGCATGTAGAATCTCTGACTCTGGCGTTCCGGGTAGGAATAATTAGCCATTGTTCGGCACCACCAACGCCACTTGTAAGCTCATGAATTCCGAAGATGGTCCAGCAACTGTCAGGGATTCGCCGCATTTCACGTCATTCGATGCTACAACAGGTATCTATAACCTTTAGTAAGATTCAGGTGGCGTTCTTCCTCATCAGCAGCCTCATTTAATCGCCTAAGATGCCGCCTAAACACCCAACACAATGAGATGCATGAGCTAGCCAGCATAATGCAAATGAGGTATGACTTCGTATAAGTCGGGCCCCAGCTGGATAGCCAAATGTACCTGGTATTGTATAACATGTCATTAATGGTGACACACGAGAGATACTAGGAAGGGACCGACGGAGATATGGTATTCCCGGATGTTCCAATGCAGTTCATAAACCCGATCGCAATTGCTCGCTTCGAGCTCGAACGAGCGAATGTGTTACTAATCCACGTCAGCAAGATGACATTTGAGACTTGTCCTTGAGCCATGAAAAAACTGGTTCGAACAATAAGAGACCATGAAATGAGCTATACATGAAATATGACTGACAGTGAGATGTAGCGAACGGTGAAATTCATCGTGGACATAGCCAGAACATATCCGGTGATTAGCATCAACAACGCAAAGACCATATGCCCAAAGCGTTCACGCGTCGCATCAGAGTGACTTGAAAAAACGTAAGTCTTCACTGAAGAGTAAGTTGAAATTTCAATATAGCCTACCGTGCGACGGTGACTGCGGTGATTGTGCTCGTGATCCATGGCGGTATGCACAGCAAAAGACTAATGGTGGGCGAGTACCCCATTGTGGCCGCCAAGGTGGGGAAAAACATATTAAAAGATAGGGATGCATTACAGCAACATAATGCCGTGCCAACCAACCACGTTCTCCAATCTGTCATCATTACAAGGACATCGGAAAAGCCGCCGGATGACGCAGACTCAGCGGCGCCATGACCTTCTGAATCCTCTTCCATCCGTTTTCGAGCAAGATCATGCTCTGCAGGAGTGAGCCAACGCGCAGGGCCCGAAGGAAAGTCAGGAAGTATGAACATCCCGCAGATGCCGACCAAAACCGTTAAATAGCCCTCTACGAAAAACAGCCACCTGAAAGTAGTCAAAATCCGTGCCAAATATCTGCTGGAAAAAGATGTCTGTTTCACACCTCCAGGCTGCATAACCGAGAAACCCCTCCATGGTTGCCAGAATTCCAGAGGCTAGCAGCGAACCAAAAGCATTGCTAATTCCAATTCCTGCAGTGAAGAATGCGGTCCTATACCCGAGCTCTTCTCGCTTATACCTGCGATTCATTTAGCAAGCCGGTTTGTCATGTGAACTGAACTACGGGAAGTACCATCTTGAAAGTAGATAGACAGCACCAGGATAGAAGGTGGCTTCTAAGAATCCCACCAGAAAGCGTGAAGAAAGTGCTTGGTAGTAGCTGCATAGATGTACATCAGCATTTCAATCGTGCACCGTTGTACAATATACCAACTTCGTGGATATCCCTTCATTGCGAGTTGACGTTCATTTTGAATTTGTCATAATAAACACACGTAAGATAATAAAACACACCAATGAGAGTAGTCAGGAGACCCCATAACGACATACAACTCGATAGATACAGTGATGGTTTTTCTATGCGAGTGAGAATCAAGTTTCTGCCACCATAGTTCAACTTTCAGGGGGACGTATTGAAAGCTCAAATACTCACGATGGTGTTTGCATGAACACATAGCCGATGTATAGACTGCTGATCAAAGTATTAAACTGTCTACCCTTCATGCCGAGGTCTTCCTCGAAACCACGAAGCCTTGCAGCGCTGTGAGTGAAAATAGTTATTAGCTAGAAACATAGATATTCCTTGCAGAACGTCTTACGCAGCATTATTTCGATCCATCTGGTAGTTGTAGCAATTATTACAAAGGCAGAGAATGCACGAGACAAGTTATTGGTGTCTTACGCACCTGGTTTAAGATGTAAATAAGAATGAGATACCCTGTTCTGAAATCAAGCTTTCGTAGAAGATTTCGCTCTATAACTTTCCTAGAGATGGACTCCGGGTCGTCATTGTCACTGTTCAGGGATGTACCGTAGACAGACTCTGTGGATTCGCCGACTTCTAAATGCAACAGTGACCTGCTTTCACCTGGAGAGGACATGGATGTTCGGAGTTCACAGTCTCTGGTACTAGTAGCGATGGCACGAGGTCCAGGACAACCTGAAGTCACTAGTGGTATGCCTCCAGCTGTGAATGTTTCAATTTTAGTTAGCATTGCCCCAAGATAAGCCTGAGTAAGCCGGGTTCGTACACCCGGTGAGAATGACGCGTCGTAGTTTCTCATTGATATCGGCCGTTGCTGACGATGGACTTGGTAAGGTGGGATGTTCGATTGAAGTAGGATTGAAAAGCGAGTCGTACAGCCGTTCCTGATTCAATATTGAAGGCAGCGTCATGGACTCATGGTATTAATATTGTGGTTGTAATATTCGGTTATCAGTAAAACTTCGACTTGACGTAATCAATCCCGCATGCTACTCGACTCATGTGCACAGACTTTCCTTTGCTTAGGTCATCAAATAGTGAGGTTTTACATACTAGCAGGTAGTTCCACAGTAGGTACGTCGCTACGCAATGTTCTTTCAGACTCTGACTATCCTAGTGTACCATTCGGGCTCAGAACGAGCTGGCGCCTAGGGCAAGCGAGATACGGTATGATGTTTGATAATTGGCTTCATTTATTTGCATGTCAGTGAGGTTTTTTCGTTCGAGGGTTACTATTGAAGGCGCGATTCAGGTCAGGCTGATCTTAGGAATTCAGTTTCGTCAACCCGATCCGCCTCATGAGCTTTTCCCAATCTGCGGGAAATCCATTCCATCTTTCGCACCTCTCTCAGGACTGGTCCTGCGAGTGCGATTGTTTTGCTAGTTTACTTCAATGTATTGGCAACCAGACAGCCAGACAAATATGACAGGTAGCAGCATGCAGCTCCCTGTCTACTCCACTTTTCGTTTGGAAGATGTATTCCTTGAGTATTTGTATCATTTTCAAGTGAGATCTTTAGGTTAACATAGGTTGCTGTTAAGATTCAGCCAACGCTTTGTCCATGCCTGCTGGCATTGGACCAGCAGTGTATTCCTTAGTTGGCGCATGTGTCCTATCGTCCGAGCTGCATCTAAACGGCAAAATTTGGGATACTCACCAACACAAGCCAAGCTGATTCAGCCACCGATACTTTGCAGGCGAGGAGAGGTAGGAAATTCATAAGACACAAGATCCGATCCCTTGACTCCGAGTTTTGAAATTTCAATTACCTCCGACTTCCATATCTGCAGCTACACGAAAGCTCCTACAGCGCGTTACAAGAGCTAGATGTCACATGCAAAAGTCTAGCCGTCCTGGAGGCGTTTAAACTTTTTGGACAAGCTCATCATTATCTTTCACGATCACGCAATGTATGATTCTGGGTCATCACACGGTTATGGGGTTTATCGGGGAGACGAGTTTTTAGTAGACGTATGTACTACGCAGGTTTGCAAACTGCCGGAAACTCAGACTTGTGTAACTCAAAATTATGTGGTAGCTAGATGCGGCAAATTGCTAATTATGGTTTGAACTTTGTATAGTGACATTTCTCAATTCGGAAGTCTTGCAAGCGATAATTCGCGCACTAACTGATCAGCGAAGTTTCCCTAGTCACAGTAAACTTCTACTAGCTATTCTACCACAAGTACTATGGAGACCAAAAACGTTGAGGCGATTCACTCAAACCAACATGCTCACAGCAGATATGGTCGCAGTGTTTCCTCTTTCTTGCCAGCATCTACTCGCTGTGTCATGATTGCTGAGCTTCGGTGGAAAATTTTTGAACTAGTTGCTCCACCTGACATGCCTGTTAGTAGTACTCTTGGGCGGATTCCGGAATTTAGTGATTGGGAGATGGATGATGTGGATGATGAGTTTGGCTTTATGAGAGAGTCACTTCTGGCACTTGCCTTGACGTGCAAGTCATTCGCTGGACCTGCGCTGGACCTTTTGTGGCGACACCTAGGTGGGCTTGACCCTCTTATCAAATGTCTCCCACAAAGCCTATGGGAACAGGACGGGAAAAAGCTAGTTAGTCTAGCTCCCGCTCATGCTCAAAAGTACTGATTAATTCACATCATTTGACAGGAATTTCAAAGAACCATGACCCTCGATGACTGGTCCATTTTTTGCAAGTACAATCATCGCGTCCGTTCATTGTTCAATCAATGTCACAAGGAGTACTCGAAAGACACGATCTGCAGCACCGACATATGGCGTGCCCTCAACCATCCTCCCTTCTCCCTTCCCTTGCTCCCCAACTTGACGTCCCTTACCTGGACTGAGACTTCTGACGAGACATTTCATTATATTCAGTTGTTTGTGACCCCAAAGTTGACGATGCTCAACATTTCTGTCTCCTACTATTCCTTGACGTTTAGCCCAGCCGAACAGTCCATCTTGTCATCTATCGCAAAGTCGTGTCCTTCTATCTCGTATCTCGATCTCGATTTTGGTCAAGATAGGGATGAATCCACGGAATTAGTCGAAAATACGGCGACCTTGTTACAATCATGGTCTCAACTAATATCATCGAAGACTGGAACAGTGTCTGAGGCAGCAATAACATATCTCTCCAACTTGCCTTCGCTTCGAGTTTTGAAATTCACATTACCTTCAACTGTCATATCTGTCGATACACAAAAGTTACTGGGACGTCCTGCATTCTGCGCATTGCAAGAACTGGACATATCATGCAAAAATATGGAGTTCTTGGACGCTTTTTTAAAGCAGCTCGCTATCACTCCGAAAGTATTATCTTTCACAATCACTCATGGAGTGGGCTCTGCACGGGCTCTTCCGGCCCTGATTTCTCGTCTATGCAATTTATGTGCAGACAATTTACTGCAACAGGTGCAGCTCAGCATCACTGATCGGCCCGCTAATATTAATACTTCAATCGAAGCTGCATCCTTCCAACCACTATTTGCCTTTCGCGATCTTCGCAAGTTCAACTTCACTATGTATGGCCATTGTGTTACGCGAATGGATGATGCTGCCCTTTTGGAGATGGCTAAGGCCTGGCCCCTCCTAGAAGATCTAGCCATCCCTGGATACCCTGGATTAGGTCATCAAGTCTCCCCGCACGCCTTCGTCTCGCTGTTGTCGCATTGCCCACGTTTGGTCTCGGTTGCTATTCCCATAGACTGGACCACGATAGACTACGGTGACATACCCCGTGATATTCCTTACCATGGATTTTCTCACAACGCAGTATCCAAATTAGTTTTTCGATATCGATCGGAGCTCGACAATCCGATATCAGTTGCTGCTTTCATATCAGCCATTGCACCCAATGTAACATCAATCAAGGGACATGAATCCTGGATGATGGTTGAGAACATGCTCGCTGCCATACCCATTATTCGTGAGCAAGGGATGAGAATGATGCTGAATAGACCAATGGGTGGTTTATACAACAGCCACAGGGCTGCGCGGCGGGGAGGATGACGATATCAACGAGGGAGTTAGTGTTGGTGGTTCCAGGAGAATACTAAATGGATCTTTCTTGCTCAATTTTTCCTGCCCAGATTACCGCTCCCAAAAGACCCTCAACGAATCACTTTCTTATCCATTTTACAGCAGGAGTAGATATGGATATGTCATGGTCCCAATATGCATTATTCGAAGCATGTATTGGATGTACGTGGTCTGATCGATGAAGTATCAGTTTACCAATTCACCGGGATGCCTGCTCGCCCCTAAAATTATCCTGTATTCACCTGCTAACGGGTTCATTTGCGCGAAGTATCTCATCGCCTCATACTCAGCGAAATCATGGGCATGGACTGTGGCAATGGTTAAATTTTTAACAGAATCTGATGCTTTTATATAAAAGGGGAAGAATAGACATCGACATGCTGCACCATTACGATATGCATCAGTACACATAACTGCACAGCCATTGGTCATGGCATGTCCGAGTCACCGAGTGCACATTAATCCTCAGAAATGAAGGAGACACTCAAGTATTATTGTATCATGTACACGCGCTCAGCGAATAAGAGCCTAAGGGAAGCACCTTGATCGACTTAAGCTTGACCTATTCTGAATACTGTAGTTCGCGATTACACTAACTCTGAGGTCCAAATCACGGCTCCACATCAAGCAAACTCAATTAGCATGGAATTCGTACATATATCTTATTCCACGACATCCAATGCTTCCATTAATATTCTTCGCTGTGTGATAACTTGTGGGTGGTACGCAACATATCCTATGTCATAATCAGTAGGCCAGAAACCGAAGAGGCGGAAAAAAAAAGCAAAAACAAATATCAGGGCTATCTAACATCTACCTCTTCCCCATTGCTCACACGAGGATGTAGGTCAGCAACATCAACTTCACTCCGTCGCTGGTCCTGCAAATGCAGCGCGATTTTTTCTGCAAGGCCATCCTTCTCATTAAAGCTCTCGGGTTCTCCGTCTCCATCCTCATCATCATCCGCCTCTTCTATAATGGCGCCTTGTTCTCGGAACACGAGGTAGGAGCCCTCAAACACCTGGGAAACACAATCAAGAATGAGCGAGGCCTTATAGGGGGGACGATTCTGACCTTGGAGTTTTGTGCAGCACAGATTGCCTTGATTATCTGACCCTCATGCTTGGCGTGGAGTGTACGTCGGAATGAGTGAGTCAGGAAAGGAGAAAGGGAGCTAAGTGGCCAGTCTGGCGGTACGAGGGGAATGACCTGTAAATGTTATGAGATGTCGTGACAACTAGGTGGTGCACAATGAATTCGTGACTGTAGTAAGGAATATACCCACGTCAACAGCATCCAAACTCGCAGCCTGTGAACTTAGTAGTCTGGTGGTTTGCCGGGGCTCTCTGCGAAACAATCACATGCCGAGACTAGGACTTGTAGGGTTGTAAACGTACCCGTCTTCCATGTAAACTTCTAAAAGCATTCTCACCAACTCACCCTTCCCCTCTGAGCTCTTCTCCCTCTCCAAAATTCCAGGCCCACCCTTAGCTGCGAACAGCGCACCCCATTCACCCATTCCGCAAGCTTCGACAACTTCCACGGGAACGACAATGCCCCCCGTTCGAGCGTATGTCTCTGCCGACACAGGATCTCGTAGCGTGAGGGCCAGTGCGCGGAGGGCCGTCCTGTGCATGCCCATCTAGAAAGTAACCTAAAAAAACAAGAAACATTACATATCAAAAGTACAGACCTTGCCGTCAAGCAACGCCACTTCCAAGCCAAGGACTTTGTCGAAGCCGCTAGCAACAATTTGTGACTTGACTATTTCAGCGTTATATCCCGATAAAGCCTGCAGAGCAAACAAGGCTTTGAGTCGTGCACGCTTTGATGGAGAGTCAGGTGCTGTCGATACAAAATAGGCAAGGAAGGACGATTGTGGACGTTGAAGCTGCGTAGATGAAGGGGAGAGCGCATTTTTTTGCGAAGATTGCGAGGTGTAAGAAGTGACTACGTATTATTCATCCACTGATTTGAGCGACCGACGTGAAATTTAACGCACATTTGGCACGCCAAAGCTTCAGAGTGCTTTCGTCTTGCAGGCACTCGAGCAGCTCGTCAATACACGCTTGTACGAGCTGCGCATGGAGTTCTGCATCCTTATCAAAAGGATCCACAGTAAGCTTTTTGGCGGTACAACGAAACACGCAACATACATCTCGCCTCCTCACAATGACTAGCCACTCCAAGAATTTCCTTGCAGCAATGGGATGTAACTGTTGTAACTCGGAAAGAACAGTGAGATCCTCCTCTCGGTCTTTTTCTTTTACAGACCTCTTAGTCGACATGAGAAGCTACATCATAGTGCGATCAGTTGTGCACAAGTACTGCCGTCTTATGCTTACCATAAGCCCTCGCTCTGAATCTCGTGCTGTCAGCCATACTCCCCATTTTCGAAGCATTGCCCTGTCTCTTCCCTGTTTTGATTCTAGCAGGGCAAACATATTACTCAGGGGGTTCGACACGGAAGAATCACTGTATCGTCCCTCAACCAACCTAAAGTGAGCATCAGCATTGTCAAGAATGATGGAAGGCAGGGTCATGACACTACATACCCCTTCCAAATCTCCATTACTCGTCCTTCGTCACCTCTGGCCCTGAGTAATGTACATAGAGCACCCACTTCTCCGGTTTCGAGGAGAACAGGTTCCACAGCTGAAAGGCTGGTAGAATTCGCACTTTCAAGATGAGAAATGAGAGACGTAGTGTCACCCGATCGCGCGAATAATATAGTGAGGGCTGTATCTGTCACCTGGCAAATCCTTCAGAACCATGTAACTCCAATATAAAATTGCATAATAACCTCCTGCTGCTTGTATTTTCCTTGTCCCTTGAAGCCTTGGAGAACAGACTTGATCATCACTATGGCTTCTTCCCGAAGAATCTTATGGATCTCCTGGGCAGCAAGTGCCTCACGAGTGGAGGGAGGCAGATGAGGAGAGTAATTCCTAACTAGGTTTGCGGCAACTATCAGTTCCGCCCAGACGGGGGAGAGGGGTGGGTGAGTCGGGTGCCGGGGTGTCGGAAAGAGGTAGCGGCGCGTGGTCGGGAAGACAAGGATGGGAAGGGGGATTTGATAGATTTAAGTACTCACTGAGATCATCAACATTTGCCTCGATGGGCATTCGCTTTGCAACACCGTCGTACATGTCCGCTTCTTCATCATCAGTGAACAATGGCCGTGATAACTCGGGAAAATATGATATAAGGATACGGGGATCGAGTGCGCCTGCGAGAAAGTGTGGGGCCGCATCTACGAAACGTGTTTGAGAGAACAGAGCAAATGCGATAATTTGGTGTATGTATTCCAGTGTTTCAGCCTTTTGTACCGGTCAATATTCGTCTGACAAGTAGATGAAACAATAGCACCTCGTCAGAATCTAATGCCTGACCAGATGCGAAGTTGTTTGCGAGGTCAACGGCATCCTCGATTTTGTTGTTTTCAAGCAGTGTTTCAACTTGAGAAATGACAGTCGACTGAACCAGCGAATGAATAGTGTCCTGTCCGTAAACCAAAATAGAAGAACGAGCGAAAGAACCATGGCGCATCCTGGCAGACTTGCCAGTGCGTACAAACACTGACAAGCTTTCAGTTCCTCAGCTTCAGAAGGATACAGAAAAGTTAATAGTCGAGTGCAGTCGATATCCAAGATGAAGCTGTCCTAGCAAGCTTACAGTTAGAGTTACTTGCAGTACCAGAAATTAAAACCATGACGGATACTATAAGTACTCCTGCTGCAGCATTACTGATTAGTCAGCCTGTGAGGGACGTGGGCAAACTTCGCGCAAACCAAGATACTCATCCATGACATCCAGTCCCGACAGTGGACTTGCTATACTTGACTAAGACACGATGAACTTAGATGGACTACGAGCGCAGAGCCTTCGTCCTGGTGGGTTCGGAAAGGAAAGAACACGTGTCTGGTGCGCGGAACTGCAACTGTTCACTAGTTTCGCTGGGCTGCTTAACTTATCACATGTTTATAGGCCTGCCCTGCTCGGAGTTCGCGTTTCGTCAGAACCTCCTCCGTATGCAGAGGTCGCTCCGGAACCTTCTACAAATGATCTGCCACACCCTGACGAGCGTCAAGTACGTTTGGACACCGACCGGAGTTTTGTGATGTATCCCGTAGGCAATATATCTCATGGTTGCTTTTTTACGAGTGTTCGAACATGTTATAGGCAGACAACGACGACGAAAGTCGCCGGACTGTATTGCAGACCTCTCTCAACAGTTTAATCGTCTCCCTCCTCCGAAAGCGTCGGAAGTTGCACTATTTCCAAGGATACCATGACATTGTCACTGTTATTTTACTAACTCTTCCACCAGAGCTTCAGCTCCCTTGTGTAGAAAAGCTTTCCCTCCATCGAGTGAGGGACTCTATGGGACCCACGTTAGAGCCTGTATTGGGACTTCTCCGGATCACGCGTAACCTTTTGCGTATTATCGACCCTAAATATGCAATGCTACTTGAGAGGTACCTTAACGCATTTCGTGCCCTGTCACGTTTTGTTCATTAATGCATTATACATTGCTCCATAGCATTGCACCCCTACCGTTCCATGCCCTATCAAACCTTCTCACACTTTTCTCACACGAGGTACCCACCCTACCCCTTATTCAGCATGTCTGGGATTTTCTGCTCTGCCGAGAACCTTTGGCAGTGGTATGGCTAGCCGTCGCTGTAAGTGCTCTTCTCTACGGCCACTGCTGCGATGCCATTCCATGGCAAATTTCGTTATCTGAGCAATTCTATCATTGACTCAGATCGTGCAGGTCATTCTCGTTCGAAAACCTGATGTTCTTCAATTAGTGGCAGAAGACGAGGATGGCATGATACACTCAATTTTGAATGCTCTGCCTTCACTCAGCGATGATTTCGAAATATCAAACGACGTTCCCTCCGATCAACATACTCGATCGGGATCACCATCTGAGGAAGACAGAGTCACCTTCAACACTGAGGAGGCACAGCGGCCCTCGGATGCTCCCGACGAAAACGCAAACAACAACGAGCTTTCTATAGGACAACATCAATTGATCGAACAGAAACCAGTTCCCTGTTTGATAGAGAATGGAGCGTCCGACAATTTCACCGATGGTCAAGTCGTACGTGGAGAGAGTAACGTGGTTGCTGATGCTGGCCAATCTGCTGAAAATGGTGCCATCCAACGACCGGATAGTATACGTCCCGCGTTATTCTCAAGTCAGCCTCAGGAAACCGAGGAATGTCCGACCATAATTTCTTCAGGGACTCTCATCGATAACACTGCCGAAATTGGTACTGACAATGACTCTATTCCACAATTGGTCCCACCCCACCCGCTGTTCCCTTCCAGGCCGATGTCCCCTACGTCATTACGTACATCGCGCTCTAGTTCCTGCACTGCGTCCCGTTCGCCCTCATTGCCACCTCAAAAATCCTGCCGGCCTCCAATTTCACTTCCGTCCCTTCTAGCACACGCCGCACAGCTCCTTGAGGTTTATCCTCCCACTCTTCCCGAGCTCCGCGTTAAGGACATACTTGGGCCTAAGAGCGTTATGCACACGTGGAAACCTCCTCAAGATGGTTTCTCCACGCAATGTGACAGTAAACATGATGACGATGCAGAGAGCTGGGTTGGAAGCCCCGACGTTGTCGTCCCGTTTGTAGAAGATGAGGATATTGAGGAGAACGAAAATGAGCGAAATACGAAGTCACGCAGGGGTCCCGTCACAAGGCACCAGAGACTGGTTCTCCTTCATCGCCTGCGTCTTCGGTTCGGACTGCTCACTGCCACGGAGAAACGAATCCTTATGTTAGGTGCGGTAGCGGCAGTCGGCCTTGCCATTATCTTTCGGCAGTACAGGGGCCTTTATGACACAAGGGCAGGGTGGATAGCATGGGCGCGGGCATTCGGCGGTGGAATTCGGTTTAGAACTCTAGAATAGACCAGACTATAAGCAAGTGCTAGTATTTCAACACTAATCAATCTTCCTAAGAATATTTATGTATATAATCACTGAACAGCGTGGCATTTCTATGGAACACTTACCGAGTTGAAGCCTTAATCACAGACACATCATTCTACTCGATTTATGCGGGGAAGTCTTTATTTGGGATATATTTTACAATTACGGACAAGTTTCGCTGCTGGTGAGGCTGCAACAGTTCAGGATTACATTTAGATCGTAGTTCTCATAGTGATGACAAAGTCCCCTTCCACAAAAACTGAGTCAAGTCAATCATGATTTTGGCATACCGAATCGGACGTAACCCTTTTCGCGGGGGGTTACTCTCGCTTATCTATCGTATGTGTATATATGCTTTGTCGTGTGGTATGTAGGCAATCACGTACTCCGTCAGCATGGTGTCGGACAAAGGCCGACGGTGAGTTCGTACAGGGGGAAATGGATGTAGTGGGCAATGAGGTTGTTACGTCTCACTTCGCTACATCGACTGAAGGGCCTGCATCACTCGGTTCCCTCTAGATACGGAATAGATGTTGGTTTGTTGGTACATTTGTGGTCTTGATCTTTCCGTGCTGTTGACAAAGCGCATGAGGGGGGCTATTGCTTGCTCGGATGTGAGAAAGAAAGCGATGGAGGATGTTTGACGGCGTAACGAGTTGTTTAGGATGTGTCTTCCACGTACGTATTGTGGACAGTCGAGGAGATAATGGTGAACGGTGTTGTCTTTTTCCGGGCAGAATGGGCATCGAGGCGAGTCGATCTTTCCTATGCGATGCAGATGATGGTTGAGTGGAGCTGAGTGTATATGCTCATTTGAAGTCTGGGGAGGGAAGCGACGAGTTTTATGAACTTGTTGGAGGACATTGACGGGTCTATGAGCTTTGCCTTCTCGTAACGGGGCGATTTCATCCATGATTGGTGTCTTATCGACAGAAAGTCCAGAACGTTCGTTGAATAATAACACCTTTCAGCTATGCGGCCGGTTACCGAGTATGGATAAAATCAACGTCGAGTGAAGAACAAGCATGCATTTCATTTTTGATCTCCTGCACCGCCTGCTTTATAGAGTCCACTGATCCGTAGTACGAGACAATCGTGTCTGTGTTTATCTGTGTTTGTAGCTAAGTTTTTGAAGAGCTTCGCACGCTGGTATTCCTGAGATATTGTTAATGGCTCAATGCTGCGGTAGCTATACATCGACTTGCCGTTGATGGCTCCGTTGGATAGGGTTGAACAAGGAATAATATCATAGGCCGTTCCAGATGAGGTTGAGGTAGTTAATTACGACGGCGACCGGAGAAGGCAATAATATGAGCACTTCCTCGAGCGAAGCAAAACTAAGGTCTTTGTGTACTCCTGAGCTGACGACCTCCCAGTGCAGCCGCTATCCCCTAGAGTGAAGTACTGTTTACAGCTTGAACAGAGGGAGGCTAGTGAAGCGGTAGTAGGGTAACGGTTTCGAGCCTGCGCAGTGCGAAAACTCTTCTCAGGGGGCTACTGCTACCCCGACCGCTTGTACTACGTAGGAAGCTCCCTTTAATCCTACGGGGGTGGGAGTAAATCAGTGGTCCGCGCACGCCCTTTCAATGATTAGGCAAACGAAGGCAGCCCTCCCTGGTTCGGAGCTGACCCATCCTCCATCAATGGAAAGGTCTAGCCAAGTGGATTATATATATCGTCTATTTAGCCCCTCATAAGATATACCACCTGACCGGTCTTGCGAGCCGACTCGGACATCTATGTAGCCGTATAGACAGAGTTGATTGATGCTCATCATGAGGAATGTCACGTCGTATACACAAGTCCTAGAGTTTTCGCCACCTGACCCACCTCGGTAAAACAACCAGTTTTGCCAGTCCTGCCGGTTATAACCGCCAGGTAAAATTACTTGTCAGTTTGCCGCCGTTAGCAACCACTTAAGCATGTGGGTTTCGAGTGATCGGACTTTGAAATGAAATCCAAATCGTGTGCATGAAAGTTGTTGTGTCACTACCATCAAGTACAAGTTTACAATCACAAATCTTGGTGGACCAGATCTAAGAGGACAGGTCACCGAAGTCGTTATTCTGCTTTCATACTCTATCAATGATCGCGTTGCTGCAATCAGCCTTGGTCCGTTCGCAGTCATAGCATAATGCTGCTCTCCCTTGCAAGCACGTTTAGGACAAGGAACCTTGCTATGCTATAGAATTTATGTGTGGAGTCACTGTTGCCCTGGCTGGTGCCACACACGGTATGTTGCTCGTTTGATGCTGTTGTGAGAATACTCATAATCACCACAGTAGCTTCATTACGATGCAGCAGGCTTAACACCTTTTCGATTTGACAACAGAGCGGCAGACTCATATGATGATAGTAGTTGGAAAGTGATCGGTGATATTTGAATGGCACATCAAGAATAAACTATATCGGCGGTAAGTGATCCGTACCACATGTACTATCCCGTGCTTTACGGGGCACCGATAACTAGAACAAAGAGCACGTACTCGGCCTCCTAGAGGCGATTCTTGAGCACAGGCCTTCGACAATAATGTCCAACAACAGTTCTTGCGTAACATGGGATTAGTATTATGAACTTTGAATGCAAAGGCACAATTACCGGCGATCGCCAGTAGATTCGGGATAGCTGGACACGCCACCAGCTTATGATTGTATAGATCACGGCATCACTTGGCTTGATGACGGTCATGTTTATTTTTCTACATTAAAATCAAAAGGCACGTAGCCTTGATATTTCTAACACGCGTGAGCAGGCTGATGGCGTGTCTGAGTAACAACTAGGTTCTTGTGTTCGATCCCTGTGCGTTGTGGCGGAAAGACGCACAGACATCCCGTCAACGTGGAGTATAACACGACCGATTGAGAGCCTGATATTCACTTAGGGAGTCGCATGCAATATCGTCGGAGAAGACGATCCTGTTAAACAACAACGGATAACGTTGAACAGTCCGCACTCGTGGAGATGATAATGGATAAATAGTCTGCACAGAACTCACTCAAAGCAATAGTCTGCACACAGAACCCACTCAAAGCACACACAACACACAACACATTTACAAGATGTCCTCCAAGACGAACTTCCCTGAGACACACCAGAGCAAGGCAGAGATGCAGCGTGTTTACAGGGAGAAGGAGGCAGATGGATTCGCAGAGCTTCAAGAAGTAATTCGTCAAGTGACGGACGGGAGGATTGACCCGGCCAAGCGTCATGAAACACTAACGAAAGGCATGTCGGCCTATTCTGTTGATGTCCAATTATCTAACCCAGACTTCAGCTGCGCAGAAAATTAGAGAGCTCAGCCGTCAGAATGAACAGTTGCGCGAACAGCTCAACAGAATATCTAATCAGCAAGGTGCATTAATTGATTGTTGGAGTCACTCCAATGCTAAACGGTACACAGGTGTTCCAGGTGGTCCAGGTGGTCCAGGTGGTCCAGGTGGTCCAGGCGGTTCAGGCGGTGCTGCTGCCACTTCCTGCTATGCCCCTGGGCCTGGTTTCGGTGCTCTGGGGAATAACTTCAACACTGTGCAGTATCCTCAATATTACCCGAATAATGCTGTGCCATCAAACACGAACTTCGGGCGAGGGTACCCCGGACAAAGCAGGGGCGTTTAAGTGACTGACTGCGGTATACTTATCAGTGCCACGTGACGGGAGCAAGATGGAATAACATACGGCTCACTATACATTAGTCTCCACTAATAGTTTTTCTTGTTATTTTTGGAGAATGCTTGAATCACTCCTTTTGAACTGACAGGAGTGTTATTAAGGATCTGCTTGGGTGATAGAACAGTAAGACGGCTCGTCTTTAGGCCAAGCGTGATATTGAAATTCCACTGTTATCATATGAGTCGATAACAACCCGTCTTTGTGTTAACTCAGTCTACTGATGCCTAGAAGTCGGAGGTCGGCTCGAATTCAGACCGGTCCGGATAATTTCTCACTGAGGAGCTAAAGAGACTTGTGGCTACGGTATATATAACCTACCTTTCCAAGCGTAGGTCATGAGCGCTCTGAGCTCTGAACAGCAGGGTCCTTCGCTTGCCCAATCAAGGGACGAATAAATCGTGCGCGGACTTTACTCCCACTTTCAATCATTGGCTTAATTTGGGAGCCTCCTACGGCGTAAAACTAAAAAGTGCAGCCCAGTACCGCTTCGTTATTTCAATGCCATCGTAGGAACAATGCTATTACACCGATAGACAGGTGATTCAAAGTTGGGCAATTTCTCAAGTGAAGCGAAAACAAAGTAAGGTCGTTGCATACTCCTAAGCTGATCACCTGCTGTATTTCAGCGCTGCAGCCACTGTCCCCTAACGTGAAGCGAAGTTTACAGCTAGAACAGAAGGAAGCTAGTAAAGCGGCGGTAGGGCAGCTATTTCAAGTTAGAACCTGCGGAAGCTCTCGTCAAGGAGCTCCCGCTATTCCGACAGCTTGGCATCATTATATTTGGATGAAAATAAAAGATTGAGTATTGAACATTGAATATGATCCTAAATGTTGACAGTATGACGCCATCGTTACCGAAGACCGCGACAACTCCGACTGGGGCCCGTGTCCTAGAACCCCTCCGAGTCTATGGATACTGTATTTCATTATGGCCAGTATCAATGAACTCAACAAGATGACAGGGATCGATCCATCCCGACGGTACCCGAAAACTGAGATTAAGGAGATCTGATCCAATCTTACGTATGGTATCCATACTAACCGACACTGTTGTTAGAGACGGATGACAGAAGTTAATATTGACAGTGAGCCCCCTCCCCCTTGAGCATCGGATGTGGTGTTGAACAAATACCACCTGCAGCTTCATTGTACCACAAAAAGGACCCTAAGGGTCGCTAACCTGTAGGAATATGTACGTGACTTGCCAGGGACCAAGGCTCAGCCTGTTGACTGGTTAAACGCCTGCCATGGAGTTGGAGATGTACATTACGCGCCGAGAAGAATCACTATGCGCATAGCCTCGTGTAGTAAGTCGCGGGCCCGATGGTCCTGACAACGCAGTAGCACGCTGCACGCTAGGGACCCAATGAAATTAGGTTGGAATTGTGTCCCTGATCACCTTTCGGACCCGACATCCCCGGACAAAGTTTGCTTCCTGTGCTTCATTTATTTCGCATACGAGTGTCGAGGAGAGACCTGAAGAGACTATATGCTACACCACGTTAGAAGCATCGATGCGAAGAGAAGCGTTCAGATCCAGATGCTCAAACTGAGTGACAAACCAACGAAGTGCGCGTACCACCATCGGCGACGTCTGACATACCACCCCTGCGCTGGGCGTAGTCACCCTGAACTCAGCACAGTCCTGTGCCCCACTGGCGACCTTAAAATGAGGATCAATTCGGAACAATGAAAACAATGCAACCATGTGACATCCAAGCTTCGAAGAGTCCGAAGTACCCGATGGCATTTCGTGAGATTTCACAGCCACGAGCGTTTCGGGAGCTAGTCCTACTGGTAGTTTGCGTTCGCGCTACGTCATGACATGTCCGACGAGGAGGCAAGTGCTGTGTGTGTCACGTTCATGCAGAAGAAAGGTAGCGAGGGCAATTTGAGTATTTAAGACGGTTCACTTATGACTCACTAGTACGATGTACTCCTCCGTCGAGCAAGCGCACGGTAGATCCTCATCCTTTCTGGAATCAGAGGCATTCGACATGATGCACGACGATGCCCCAGGACGTGCATACAGGCAGAATAAGTCCACGCAGCAAAAACAATACAGGGATAGGGAGGTCGACAGCTTTGCTGAACTCCGCGAAGCCATTCGCGAAATGACCGACGAACAGGAAATCCCCAGGACAAAATACGAGACACTATCAAAGGGTGAGCATATCAGAATAGAAAATTGAGTGACGAGAGAATTCAACACGTGGCTAGCTGCACAGTGTATCAGGCAGCTTATCCTGATGAATCAGAAGCTGCAGCAGGAACTTCACATGCTGAAATCATCTCGAATGAACAACGAGGGATATATGATGGCACAACGTAGGTGTCGGTTACTGCCGGTCTGACAAAAATGGTCTGATGAACAGACACTACAGCGCAGGTGCCTGCCATGCCCTCGCACTGGAACGGCGATGTCAAGCCGGTCGGTACACACCGAACGACACAGATGGTATCGCAAAGCACTGTGCACGATTTTTACATCGGCATGAACCCTGGGGTGCATCATGGTGCTGCCATGCTGGAGGGTGCGCAGGACCAGAGGAGCACCATCCCACGATCCATCGACAGCTTGGATCAAATCGACCAGTACTATACATCCTTTGGACACCCCTTGAACCAGTCTCGCACCTCCTACGATAGATATTCATACTAAAATCAAAAGTATATGTAGAGTAGAACTTACAGTGTTTTTTTATAGTGACGGTACGGTTGTACTAGTAATGGGTGGGTTATGTGATAGTTGTAACTTGGTGTGTGCCGGTACACGCACTTCAAAGTAATTAGGACATACTATATGTAGACTATACTTCGGCTCGGAAAATACACATGTATCCGGTAATATTGGAAGAGGTGCGATTGGTGGAGGCAGCCCGGACCTGGGGAAGAAGGCCTGCCGATCGTGGAGAAATTGTCAAATTGAAAGTTGAGTCGTTTAATTAAACATTGCCAAAACGAAAGAGGCGTGTTTGGTGAGTGAGTGGTCGAAAAATCTTAGGGATTTCCAGTTCGAAGTGGTTGATGATAGACCGAGAGGTTCGAGCTATACATATTGATTATGTATTACTTATTACGAGCTAAGTGGAACGAGAATACTGTTCCCGTGCTGCGGCATTATTTTGGAAATATCAATATTTGGACTAACCCTAATTGGAGGACGCATGCTCTATCCGCATGATACTAGGATAGCTGCAGGGCAGTGCATCATAGTCTTTGAGGTTCACACTGGCGAGACTGTTCGTGCGGAGAAAAAAAATGACTT
Source organism: Suillus decipiens (assembly GCA_016695475.1). Lineage (NCBI taxonomy): Eukaryota > Fungi > Basidiomycota > Agaricomycetes > Boletales > Suillaceae > Suillus > Suillus decipiens. Next base: position 180,285 of record MU172973.1, read on the forward strand.
GCTTCAAACTAATTATTTGGCGGATATACTACATTTATACAAGATCGTTTTCGGGGGGGAAAGACGATAAGGGTTTCGGGCCAGGGCGTGCAGCGCCCACCGGCCTCAGAGGGGCTTCAGCCTAAGGGAGAGAGGTGAGCTGCGGGGGCGGGTCGCCTCGCTGTGCCTTGGCTAATTTTGCCGCTTCAGGGCTCAATAGTAAACGTAAGGTTTCTCTCTGACTCTGAGTGTCAGGGAGGCATTCGTTTTCGCTTCTGCGCAATGAACCGGGGAGAGGAGAGTAAGGAGAAGAAAAGCTAAGTCGATGAAGTGCACGATGTGGGTGGTCAACGCAGCAGAGAAAGAAAAAGTGCGAACGTCACGCTTGTTGTTTCTACATATTTCCTCCGCTCGTGCCTCGCTACGTAATAGAGTGGCAAGGCCCAACCTTTCAAGATCGGAACCTTTTTTACATCCTACTGGCAGCGTCTGAATGGCACTGTTACTCGGCCCTTCGGCACGCCACATCCGAGACTCTCCAGCTTCCGGGTCAATGTTCGAATACTGAAAGGTGGGCGGAGGAAGAACGTCAGGCTAATGGCGTAGGATTGGAAAATATACCTCGACCATAATCAGGACAATATTTACTTATTTATTAAATAATACTGATGTAGATTTATATTCAACCTTCCTCAACAAACACGACAACGTTTGATAAGTAGCACGCATTTGTGCTTCATGTCCGAAAAAAGAAACAAAAATTGCATGTCCCGAATGTCTTGCCAAGTCCTTGCCAACAGGGGTAGGGTTGCCATTTACTCACGGACAGAAGGTAACCGTATACTCAGCATTGCGAGAAGAGCTGCAGGTGAATAGAGAAGTCGCGTCATCGTATGCATAAGCGTATGCATTGGGGCAGTTATCCTCTGCATACGAGTAATCTGTCACATGCAGACAAGTGACAGCGTGATAACACTTACTGAAATAGCTGTAGTATGCAACGCCTGACGGAGGACACGTAGCACGTGTGTTATGCTGGCCAGTGCAGCAATTGGGAGAGTTTGCTAGATGTTCGAATAAGAAGTTTGCATGGTTCGACAGGAGATAATCCTTACTTGGATGACCATCGAGGTTAGCTTCACATGCACTCTTGCACCCGACAGGGAAGCCAGTCGAGTCAAAAGGGCCTTTGAGAGGTGCTGGACCTATGCGCGGAAGGTTCATCAGTACTTCAGATTTCAACACAGCCGAAGCGCGGTTTACTCACACTTAGGCCCCAAGTCCACAGGGCAACTTGGAACTCCACACCCAACATTATTTGTGATACGGACAGGTAAATTATACCCGTCGACAAGAGATACTATAATAGAAAGTTAGCCTGCCTTACGACCTGAGCTTGAATCTTAAAGCACCGTCATAATAGTCAACGCCTCCTGAATCTAAAGTGAACTCTGCAAGAGTGGCAGGAGGAACGCCCTGATAGCAGAGCAGTCAGAAAACTAAAATACCTTGTAGTAAGCGTGTTTACCGTGCCAGATTTGGGGTTGCACACCAATCCCCCATTGCAACCACCGTCAAGACAAGAGTTTGGGCCGGGATTGTGGCTGAAGTCACAGTCACGACGTCCCTATTATAACATGAAGGGTAAGAAAGGATGGTAGATCGAATGAAATCCAACCCAGATTCGTCCAGAAGTCCAGTCGCCCGGGACCTGTTATCAATCGGTCAGACGGATAAACGAAGACCAATGGATCATCATATATACCTGGAAGGTTACTGCAGTATTCCTGCCAGCCTCCCAACTAGTTGACAGTCAGCTCATGTTCAGGTAGTGGATATTCAATGCCTACCCTGTCGTGTGGCTAGGCAATGCACCAGAGCCTGTAAACATCTAGTTGGTCATTAGTGAAGATATCATTGCTTGTCCACCATGGGTTGAAACATACTGCGGGCCTGCATTTGTCTCTTCATTATTAATGCCGACAATAGGAAGCATATGGACATACCAGATGGTAAAAGGACACGCATTGTGCACAGTAATGGTGCGCTGAGCAAGCGCTGCGAGGGAAGATGCTGCAAGAAGATGCTGCATGATGAGCCAAGTTGTGAAGATACCTTCACCATGCTCGCAACTGCCTTCTTTATATCTTTTAGTCGGCGCTCGAGAATTTCCAGAACGAGCGTAGCCAAGTGCGAATGATATGGAATATCTGATGGTCTATGGAGACATGTCAAGTTAGCCTGCGCTCAAACTCGGGGATCGATCAAAATTGAGCTTAGCACGGATCAGAATATGTCACACTCTATTGTACTTCTAGACACTAAACCATGTGCACCAGCATCAACATCCGTGCTTGGCTACCGATCATGAGATAGTGTGCCAGAAGTACGACTCCACAGGAACATATGTCAGTAATTCTACACCTGTACAAGATACTCAACCCTGGACGATATGCCTGCAGTGTAATGGGTTTCAGTATTCAGATGTTCTGAATCGTGAGGAACTTTGATTCTCCGCGCACCTGAACCTGCAACCAATGCTGTATATCGCGCCCGTCTTGGTTGCCGGCACGTGATACAGTCCAAGACGTAGCTATAGCTATAAAAAGGATGGTCAATAGTTATCATTTCTACGGTGATCAAAACTGTTGCAAAAAAGTACTAGAAGGCCGCTGGAGGCAGGGTCGAAAAAGATGGCCCCATATAGACGATTTATTATACTATGCAAATATTCGTCAGGCCTTTAAGCTTTCCAAAAGCCACTGGAAATTGCATGCGATTACAAAATCATGGGTAGGAAACGAACTTGGAAGCCTGACATATACTGAAAATGATCCGGAGCCGTAGTAAAGGTACATTACATAAGCACTAATGCGGGCTGTGCAAATGAAAATGTACATACCAGATTGAGTAAGTTGACTGAACCTAGTAACTTCAAGTCATCGGCAGCTTTTACGATCCCCCCGTCATGTTGATGATCACAGTTGGACATTGACTTGCTATATTGCATTGCTGTCGTTTAACTTGTTCTTCTCAATATTGGTGGATAGGGCACTCGCCTTTAGTCTATATCTCATATTTCGTATACTGCCTCTCTTATCATCCAATCAGGTCTCTCTTGGCTCAGTCGTAGGTCTCCAATGTTGTCTTGTTGACGTGGATTGGTAACACATTCGCTCGTTCCAGCTCTAAGCGAGCAGTTGCGATCGGGTTCTTCAACTCCATTGGAATGTCAGGAAGCATCCGTCAGTTCCTTTCCCGTATCTTCTCCATGTCACTTACTATTGGGTATCGAGCTGGGGCCTGACATATATCAACTCGTGCTGCACTTGCATCGCACTGGCTAGCATCGGTATCTCGAGCGATTGAATGAAGTTGCCGAAGTGGAAGAGCGTGAGCTGCGCCTTCCCAAAGGCTATAGATACCTATTATAGCTTATGGTAGTGACTGTAAATTGGTTGCAATCATCGACCTCATCTGTAGCATCTATGGTGGTCTGTGACCGACGCCATATGTGATACAAATAGTGAACGACGGAAACAGCGAGAGACAAGCGAAAGACCACGGTAACGGATCCTAGCTGCAATTGGGCGAGCCATCCCATCCTATCAATGGTTGACCAAGATTGCCGAAGACGGCCGTGGCACTTTCTTGCGTGATGTACAGTTGACAGAGTTCACCACCCTTGCAAACTTTGCGGGAGCGGATATTGAGGTGAAACAGGGGCCGGCTCTTGCGCTCTAGGCTAGTCTCAGGCTAACCTGAAGGTTTGAATCAAAGATCCGAGTCGATTTTCGTGTCTATCATACGATGCGGGGTGGTTCTACCGTGGACTCTAACCCCTCGCTTGTATAATCGGCCGCCATAAGCGATAGCACTCCACCGTGACGTATACATACATACCTGGCTACCACAATATGTCAAGGAAGCGTTACTAGAGTGGTGGAGAAGAGTCAGAGACATCACCTGGTGTCAATGGTATCATTGTATGAAATAGATAGATTGATAAAGTATCAAAGTAGCAACCGCTTTTTCTCACAGAATGATCTAGATGGCGGCATGGTGGGGGGAACTACAGGCGTGACAGATATGTGCGATAAATATGGTAAGCGTGACAGACGCGATATAGGGATAATCACATGTGAATTCGAACTCGTATATGAACCTCTTGCGCCTCTATTCCTTTCCATCACCTCCTTGCACGCCTACCCTTGCATTTACCTTCAGAATGGCAACAGCTATGCAACCCCAGTCCAAAGTCCCTGAAATCATGGTTTTAAATTGTATCGCCTCTATTCCTTTAGTCGCATCTTCACTTGAACAGATAAATGCCATTCTCGAGAAAAGCATGTTCACCTGCTTTCCATACCATGCTGCTCAAACATTCATCAGCACCACTTATAGCTGCTCGGAACCTATTCAGATTCATCTTTCCCCACTCATCGCATGCGCAGACAACATCGCCAACAAGGGTCTCAATGCAGTTGAGTCGAGGTATCCTTATCCATTCCAGGCCAAGAAGGAAGTGGCAAGCTATGTGCGTAAAACTGCAGGAAAGACAGTAGAGAATTTCAAATCCCCTGCAGCTTGTGTTGCAGAGGGTATTGACAAGGTGGGAATTACATGACCTATAACCTCTGATACATGGTTGACACTACATCCAGAGAATCGCTGAAAAGATGTCCAATGAATCGTCACTCTCATCCGAATCTTCTGACTCTCAATTCCAGTATCAGCGCATGATCAACATTTACAAGTACCTCAAGGACAATGCCTACATTTATTCACCAGAGCACCTCAAGCAAGTACAACGTCAAAGTATCCTGGTGTGAGTTACTCTCTTTCTGATGCTTATATGCATTTATTCTGATCAATCGTCCCTCAGTCAATGTGTGACTATGATTGCACAATCTATTGCTGATATTGCCTCCAAAAAGATAGAGATTGATAATGCTCAAATGAACTTCTATATTGTTGCTAAACAACTAATACTTGCAATGGTGAAAATACAGAAGTCGACCGCCAAGCTCCCTCAGGCCATGCAGACTTTCGCAATAACCTCACAGATTCTGATCCCCCTCTTCCCCTGAAGATCCTTTGCGTAGGCTGAGAGGTCAGAATGCACATATTTCCACTGCTTGAAAAGTTCACACAGCAGATAAGCAAGATCATTATCTTCCTGAAGGTAGAAGAAGCTGAAATCAAGACAAATGAGAACAATGACTCACCCCCCCTGTCTCCTCAGTAATTGTAGATCCAAAGCTTGATGAACTTTCCCTTCCCTTTATCATTACCATGTTATTTTGTCGTTATCATAGTTCATAATTGAGTACTTCCTCCATGCATGATTATATTCGACACTTTCATACTCCCTTTTTCCATTGGGCAATCACAGATCATCTGTATACAATACATTAAACTGTTTGTTAGTGCAGTGATGCCAGATGGACAGATCATAAGAATTGCAAACTTGCAAAGGCTGAACAACCCTTGACATTGTGAGTCCTGAGTTGAACAGCTGGACACAGCAAAGTGCTGTTGGAGTACTCCAAGTAGATATCACCACCTCACATCACAGCTTCCACAGCTTGAAGAGCGACCATGAAACCCTCCAGAAGATCCTCCCTTTCCTGCATCCCAACACTAATCCTCACCAAGCCCTCTTCTATGCTGCACCCTGCTGTCCATCGCTGCCCATCCAAGCTCCAAATAATGCACCAGAATGGTGTACAGACATGCAAGTGTAAAGTTTTTCCAAGATTTAGGCCCTTCTGGAATGGCAAAGAAAGCCTGTGAAGCAGCAGGCGAAGTAAACGTAAGTGAAAAGAGCCCTCCGTAGCCTCCTTCCGGGAGCTTGCATGAGAGGTAGTTTTCAGGCGTGATGAATTTCGGGTAGAAGACCTCTTTGATGGCGGGTGATGGTAGGGATGTTCCACCTGATATAGACCTCGATCGTAAGTACTCGCAAACGGCGAGCGTATTTTCGTCGATGATGCGAATGCGCCGTGCAAAGTTTCGGGAGTTGCGCTCCATGAAGACTGCGTCTTCATCAAAGTACGTGTCTTCATAAGTAGCAGACATGTGTGCTTTGAGCGCGGCGTAGTGGCGACTTTGGGGATTGAGAATTAAACTGAGGGTAGCGAGTATGAGATTAAGATTTTGAAGATGGTAAGACACGTACCTTCCGCCCATGGTGTTTGCGTCACCACTAAAGATCTTGGACAAGCTGCTCACAACGATGTCTGCATGTTGCAGCACGTTGACATTGACGAAGTTTCCAATAGTCTCATCTATGACAAGCAGGAAATCATATTTATCTGCAAGTGCACGGAGGAGGGAGATGTTAGCTGAGCGAAGGAGAGGATTTGATGGGAACTCTGCAAAAAGTGCTACAACAGGCAGCGCGGAAGGGTTCGCGGAAAGCTCCTGCTTGATAATTGTCTCCAGTGTGTCTATGTCAGAGTCGAGACCGTGTCCGAGGAAATGGCACCCAGGACCCCATTTTTGAAGAATTTTTAGGGTATCAGTGTATGGAAATCTAACAAACTATGTATCAGCACATATATTGATGGCACCTCTAAAAATGTGACCAAAACACGTGCTCTTGGCTGGTGCTCATATGTAGAACCAATTGATGCGCAATCCACACTGCAGGCATGCCTGTTTGAAACAATTATACATCATCCTCAGTCACATCCTTTATGCCTCTGTGGCTGGGCCCCACTTTGACATCATCTGCGCCTGCACATGGACCATGGGACAGTCTTCCCAATTGTCTCTCATGAGCACACCAGCAATTCATCTATGCAGAGCTCGCTTTGCATAAGAAGTTAAGAACCCACACTAACTGGGAGGTTTCTCCCATATCGCTCTTCAACATAGGTACTTCACTCTTAACTGAGTACATCTTGTGAGTTCAAACTGAGTGGAAGAGCTGATTCAAAAGATAACAATTGTGGGGTGCACTTGATGCTATAGTGTTTGTTCAGTGTCTTGAATAGAGTGCGAGCCGACGTTAGTGAGAGTACTGGAGAATGTGGTGATTCAGCCGAGAGAAGGGAAAGACAGTATACTGCGAGGCGGGAGGAGATACCAAGACCTGTATGCTGCCAAAATTGTTTTGCGAAAGGCCATGCTTCTGTGGGGAATAAAACGATGTGTAGCTCTACCGTGGGTTGCGGAGATGGTAAAGGAGTGTCCTCGGGATCGATGTGATACTGCACGAGCCGCGCGTGCGTTGGTGTGCCTGCTAATGATGCTCGGTCAATCATAAAAGATCGACACCGATCTGCGATCTTCTTGGATGGGAATAGCAGACATTTTTCATTGGGTACCCCAAATTTCTGCTCGCATATCCGTGCAAGCTTCCGATTAATGGGTCAGAGATGTAATACTTTTTGGTGTGAGTTGGAACAAATACGTACCTTTTCAATGCTTAGATGGATAAAGAACCTTGGGTATCCGGACACCATTGCATCAACAACGCGCTTCTCTCCTTCCTCATATCCCACATTGTCCGCCCAAGTAGGGAGCGAAACAGAGATCGCATGCTGAGTAAAGGGTGGCACTGTAGACCCAAGTGGGTAGTTGCTGGTGGAATGTGAGACAGTCATAAAATTAATCGTGGGGTCGCAACTATCTCAGAAACGCGATGTCTAATGTATTAATTCAGCAATGACTCCGCAAGGTTTCATAAATTCTGTCGTGTGCAGTACCCGTGATGCGATTCCGGCCGATACATTTATAGCGGAGCCAGAAACTGCCAAAGTACTAAGAGTCTAAGACACCTAGACTTTGTGACACCCATCTGGTTATACTTCAGGTCATGCTTAATATCCTTACCAGGTGCATCTGTCCTCAATGACCAATGCAATTCCGGTCGATTTACCCGATGCGTTTATGACGGAGCCAGAAATCATCAAGTAAGAGTATGTACGGCCTGGATTAGCACTCAGCACAAGCGAAATTTCGAACCGCACATGTCTTGCGTCTTCCGTTACTTGTATTTTTCGTTCCGGTGGCGTTCCTCTATTATCCTTCCCCATCCGCTCCTTCAGTCAGCCTTTATGACAAACTAATGATCGTGACTCGTGAGCGGAAGTATGACCTGGTTGATTTCCAAGTTTGGCTGCAAAATACTACTGCGTTGAAGTACGTTGCGGATATCACGAACGCCATGTGTCGTCAAATATCACTTTCTACCCATAAATAACGCAGTTTTGTGACCAGCTATATCATGTATAGGCTGTCTCACCGTTCGATCTAGACTTCTGGACTCAGGCCCCCGCGCTAGGATATGTCGATGTTGCTCCCGAGTATGCTGTGTTCATGAACTGCGGTGGTGCAAATCAATGCCCGAGGTATTCGTTGTTGAAAGAATTTACCGGAGTCGACGTCATCGGAATGGGAATTTTTCACTATCCTTCCTGAGTCAAACAGGATTCCCTTGCATTTGATATCATCTTGGTTAGTCTTCACGACCGCTTGTACAGGCACTAAAAGCGATTACTGGCAGGCTCTCAATAAACCAAATATAAGTGTGAGTGCTCACAAGCAAGTACATTGAGAATGCTCTTGTTCAGGTCGCTTGGCATTTGAGTCTTGTCAAGTCGGATGCTGGTGGGCCGTCTCTAAAATCCATTGTTCACAAGCTGATGTTAGAGATGTGCACTATTTTTTGCATCGCCCATCGCACCTCGCATAGGTTTGTTCTTTGTTACTGTTGGCCGGACCACCGAGTACGCTGTTTCTCTCAAAGCACCGACGCCACTCACGGAGATCTGACCCTATCACTCACGGTCTTGGATACAACGATTATTCAGCTTTTTCGGAGCCAGATCATTGCTCCGATTGGGTTGTCAGCCTCAAGAGGGCATCCAAAATGTGCTTCTCATCTTCGCATTGCGGACTTGCACCAAGAATGAACGACTCAAGCGTGGATGCAAAGCTAAACGTATCGAGATAAATGTCCACTGTCCTATTTAGTGAAGGTCCACAGGAAATGTTCCCTGAAAGGGAGGTCCACGCGGTGGAAACACAAATCTAGGACAATTTCAAAGTGGCGCGCGGCAACCATATAAATATTGTTTCGGCAGCCTTCATCCTCTATCCCGTACCCACTACACTTGCTGTTACTGAACGCGTACCCATTCTCATAACATTAAATTTCAATCAATCACTAATCCATGTACGTATATTCCCAGCTTTGACACCTAGGTTGTCTCACTGTATCTACTTCCAGATTCCAGATGACACAATTTACCCCCCATCCTTCATCTTACGATGATAATTCTTCAAGAGCAACACAATACATGTCGAATACTAGCATGGATACGGATCACCTGCCCTTGACTCATCCAGGCTATACCTCAGCGCAATTCTCGGTCCCGCCTCACACCAGACATCCTGCTGCTCCTACATACGCACCTGCAACGCCCGATAGCTCGCCAGAGACGGCGCTGACAAAAGTCGTCGAAGATGCTCAAAATCCTGATTTTATACAGGGAACTGCTTTTGTGGCTCCCGGACTTCCCTCATCTCAAGTACAAGAGATTGCACTCGCGGAGGCTCATGAAGAACTCGACTTTTGGAGGCGGATTGATGAGATAGAGGAATTTGTGGATCCTGTCCTTCCCATCCCCGAGTCCCCGTCCTCTCCGTCACTAGAGACCATGCTTGCCAAAGCTGCCGAAGACCCTGATGTTTGGAGGTTCATTAACAGGATAGAGGAATCTGTGGATCCCGAACTTCTCTGCATGTCTCTCACAGACGCCGTTGACCCCGATTTTTGCAACTTCCCAATCAGGACCCTTTTGGTATGTTCTTGGCTAAACAATTCTTACGGGAACGCCCTACACCAACGACCCCCCTCTGAATTAGCCCCTCTCTCCCCTACCCTCATCGACCGCGAGATGTAGAGTTCATTTTATATTTCACTTCTTTATCGACTATTCACTATCACTTCTATGTTGTGCTCTTTGCTCTCGTATACGTATAGCACCACATATCCTTTTTATACTCGATGACATAGCGCACCACCTCTTGTTCATTTTTGTTATTATCGTCATGGTGGTCAAACGCACCCAACCCTTGTAATACACTTAACTGCTGACTAAATCTGAGGGGCGAATAAGCAGGTGTCCTCATCTCCGAGTGTGCTCAACTGAAAGAGAAATAGAGGGAATACAACATATCTAACTTCCTTGGAGTAGACTGAGGGCCTAGTGAAGTCTCCTGCATTCCTAATGGTAGTGTCTCTGGAGTGCCAGCCGCTGGGGACCTACATATTAGGATACTGCCTATTTAAAAGGCGGTGGCATATACTGAACCTCGACTTACTAGACATCCAGCTTCTGTACAAACCGTTTCCCGTCACATTCCGAATTCGCAGCTGCTGTTACGCCCGTACCCATCCTTCATGCTCTCGTGAACACTCATACTAATGACAAGATGATACAAAAAATAAAATACATCGCATGGTACAGTAAAAATAGCACATCAAAAACTCAAGACAATACCGCCCTCAACCAGCATCAAAGCGTCATGGTAGCTACTTGCAGCGCTCGTCATCAAAAATCCAGTGGCCCCATGTAGCATGGTCCTAGAAAAAAATGAACAAATCATGCCAAAATGATGTGACTGAGTAGCGAACCTTTTGGAAGCAGAACTGTGCCCCCGTGAAGTGCATTCCACGGAACCTTACGGGAGTAGTAGCACAGTACTCCTTCCAATCACCCCCTAACGGAATGTTCTCGAGATAATGTTCAACACGCTGCATATCATATCATCAACTTCGCTCACTATACTGCATCTGAAAAACTCACTCGCTGACCAGAACCAGGAGACATACAGCCCTGTGACAACCAATAAGTCGTGGACATGACGATGAGAAGGATTGACGAACAAAGTCTTTGTACCGGGTCCAGTACGATGCACAATCTGGCTCATGCTGGTCGACTTCCCAGTGACCTATTACTTTGCCTGGACCCTGGACACGGAATATCAGCTACTGGTACTACCAAGAAATACAGAAATACCCACGTGATCCTCACACCACTTAGGTGTATATTCAACGCCGTGGATCTTTACCGACGTGGCCATGCAAGCCTCCACACGACGGTCGTAGTATGTTGGAACATTCGCCAGTCGGGCAGTATACTCCCGAGTGGCGTATGTCGTGCACGCGTGGGAGTCCAAGTTGGTCCAAAACATATTCAATCTCAAGCGTTCTTCCTCTTCGTGCTTTCGTCTCTCTTCCATGTCACGTCCGTGGTTTTCAATTTCTGTTTGCCATTGTTCGCGGAGATGAATCCTCTCATTATCTTCCAGACGCCAGCGTTTGTAGATTTCATCACGCTTGAGAACTTCTTGTTGGTGCTGACGAACTTCAACGTCCCACTCCTTGCGAATGCGATCTCGAACTCCCGGATCTAAGGGGTCATTGGAAGGATGATTGAGGAAAATGACAATCGTGATTGTGACAATTGAGAGTGTGATGAGTACGGCGCAGATACAGATAAATTGACGACGAGAAGGCTTGCGAAGCCCTATCAGAGGTTCTACCTCTGACGAGCTGCAAGGCTTGTCGTCACTCATCAAGTATCAACTTATTACCGAGGCTTACACACCTGGTATTGTAAGGTGGGGGACTGCGCACCATCATTAGTATAAATGACGCCAAGAGTATTCGAGACGGTGCTTTACCTGCCGTTCTGCCTCATGTTGAGAAATTTACTAGTAGCAGTGACTAGTTGTTGGCTATCATGGCAATACACATACAACTGTTAAATATTAATGTTCGCTTAAAAATTAATATTTACAGACCTCTCTCCCTCGATGATCAAGATTGATCGACAGCGAGAAAGTGCGGACCTGTCTTTTAAGTTTTGATTAACCGAAGGAGGCGGATTCAGTCGGAGTCGCGGAGATTAAATTTGATATTATCCCAAATTCGGTATACACGAAATTCGTACATAATCCGACAGCTGTGCATATCCTTCGTGTTCTCGTGAACATAATGCAGTCAATGATCCACGAACAGAAGATTTCCTAGACTCGTAACCAGTCTTAACGTATGAGGCAAGCTTCTTATCCAGCATGATTGAATATTTTTTTCAGAACCATTGACCTCCAAAGTTGCATCTAACGCCAACGCCCGATATTGCGCCATTTTTTCCGAAGCTTCCCGATAAGTGTCGTATCTTGACCCCTACAACTTTCGTCATCAACAACCCATTGGCCGTATGTGAATATGCCAAAGTACTGGAAGGAATCAACAGATCGTGTCACAATTGATGCAACTGAGTAGCGAACCTTTCGGAAGCATGATTCTGCCCCCATGAAATGCATCCCGTTGAAGCTTACAGGAGTGGTAGCACAGAACTCCTTCCAATCGGCTCCCGACGGGAGGTTCTTGAGGTGATGTTGAATACGCTGCATACCATCAACTACGCTCATTACATCGTGTCTCGGAGACTCACTCGCTGACCGGACCCAGGAGAAATACAGCCCTACGACAATAAGTTACAAATATAAATATACCGATAAGAATCGACAAACAAGGTCTTTGTACCAGTTCCAGTACGGGGCACAATCCGGCTCATGCTGGTTGACCTCCCAATGACCTATCACATTGTTTGGGCCCTGGACACAGAATATCAGCTGCGCGTACTACTAAGAAATGCAGGAACACCCACATGATCCTCGCACCACTGAGGCATGTATTCAGTCTCGTGGATCTTTATCGGTGTGGCCATGCAAGCTTCCACACGGCGGTTGTAGGATGATGGGATGTTCACCAGTCGGGCAGTGTACTCTCGAGTGGCGTATGTCGTGCAAGTGTGGGACGCCAAGTCGGTCCAGGACATATTCATGCGAATGCGATCTTGATTATCCGGATTTAAGGGGTCATTGGAAGGACGAATGGAGAAAATGAGACTAGTCAATGCAATAATAACAACAACAACAAGGAGAACGATATGTGAGAGTACTGCGTAGACATAGATAGATTGGCGACAAAGAGGCTTGCGACGGCCTATCAGAGGATCTGCCTCTGACGAGCTACAAGGCTTGCCATCACCCATCAAGATCAACCTATTACCGAGACTTACATACCTGGGATAGTAAGGTGGGGGACTGCACACCCTCATAAGTAAAAATGACTCCAAGAGTATTTGAGACAGTGCTTTACCTGTCAAGCTGCTTCATCTTGAGGAATTTCTTAGCAGATAGTTGTCAACTAATAATATCATGGCAATACACAGACGACTGTTTTGAATATTAATGTTTCACCGAAGAATTGATATTTACAGACCTCCCTAGATAAGGATCTACTTATCGGAGACTGATACAAGGTGCGTGAGCTTATCGCTAACAAGGCTTATAATATGTATGAGTGGATTCAGTCGGAGTTGCGGAATTGATATCTAATGTCCCCAATTTTGTTATTGACTCTGGACCGCGCAACAGGGACCTGTAAATACCTAGCACTAGGACGCAAAATTGTGCCTGGAATTACTGCACAAACCCACATACATCTCTGTCAATAACTATCCATATGTACAAAGGGCATGACAAGCGAACCCTAAAAAGCTACTGCCGAGATAGATTGACAATGAGAAGGCTCGCAATGCGTTAGCGGGTTGGAGTGCTCCGTAGCACTCTCAGGGGATCTTACTCTGACGAGCTGCAAGGCATGCCATCACCCGAAGCTTACACACCTAGAATAGTAAGGTGGGGGGACTGCGCACCATCATTAGTATAACTGACGCCAAGAGCATTCGAAACGATACTTTACCTGCCGCGCCGCCTCATCTTGAGGAATGTTGACTAGCAATATTATGGCAATCATGATACACAGGCCACTGTTGAGTATTAATGTTAGCTAAAGAATTAATATTCACAGACCTCTTTAAATTTTGATTCTATATTGCCAACTGAAGGATGAAAGTCGGAGTCGCAAAGGTTGTTTTTAAAATTCATGTGTTGTCCTTCGCGGAGTTGATATATAATCAAATTTGTTATACATCGCGTTGTACTTTTGGAAAAACTGTACATCAGGATGAGCGCGCATTTAGTCGAGTCCATTGCCAGCTTCGGAGCCTTGCATTCACCTAGGATAATGCAAGTCACATGAATTGATGCAGTTGGATAAGTTATTCATGCACATATATAAGTACGCTATAATAGATATTTCAGCAAACATTTGAAACGAGCTAGGCGTATCACTTACAGACTTGCGAATCAGACAGTACGTACAGAGAAACAGGTTGGTATCTTAGAAAACATCTTAACTTACGCTACCGAAAATATCGGAGTTGGAGAAGATACACACTGAGGGCTGTTCATCGTTGATTCGAGGCCTGTGTAGGTCCAACGGCTGTTGTCAACGAGAATATGCCAGGGTGTTTCCGAAGGTAAGGGAATAGGGGAGGCTCCTGGACTAAACATTGTCAGGGTTAGAGAGAGGAAGATGGCGGACTACGTAGCACGATGAGAGTCACGAATGTCGGAGTCTTGCTTGAGTCATTTGAGGTAGCTGTGTAATTGTAGACATCCAGCTTCTCCACGAAGCCTTTCTCGTAGCACTTTGTAATTTCTGCCGTTGAGTCCTGTACCTACCTCTCAGGCTCTCGTGAACACTCGAAGTCAAGATTACTTGTGACAAAAGAAACATACAGTGACAATGATACAAGTATAGGTATATCGCATTGTATAGCAAAAATAGCACGTCGAAATCCCAAGACAATATCGCCTTCATCTAAAATCAAAGCACCATGGTGACTACTGGCAGCTCTTGTCGTCAAAAACCCAATGGCCCCATGTGGCGTGGTCCTGGAAAACATTCAATAAGTCATGCCAAAATGATGTAACTGAGCAACGAACCTTGTTGAAGCAGAACTGTGCCCCCGTGAAGTGCATCCCACGGAAGCTTATGGGAGTGGTAGCACAGAACTCCTTCCAATCACCCCCCGACGGGATGTTCTCGAGGTAATGTTCAATACGCTGCATATCATCAACTTTGCTCACTATCCTGTGTCTGAAAAACTCACTCGCTGACCAGAACCAGGAGACATACAGCCCTGCGACAATCAATAAGTTGCGAACATCCCGATGAGAAAAAGAATCGACGAACAAAATCTTTGTACCAGATCCAGTACGATGCGCAATCTGGCTCATGCTGGTCGACTTCCCAGTGACCTATTACATTGTCTGGACCCTGGACACGGAATATCAGCTGCTGGTACTACTAAGAAATACAAAAACACCCACATGATCTTCGCACCACTTAGGTTTATATTCAACCCCATGGATCTTCACCGACGTGGCCATGCAAGCTTCCACACGACGGTTGTAATATGATGGAACGTTCACCAGTCGGGCGGTGTACTCTCGAGTGCCATATGTCGTGCACGTGTGGGACTCCAAGTCGGTCCAAAACATGTTCAATCTCAAGCGTTCTTCCTCTTCCTGCTTTTGTCTCTCCTCCATGTCACGTTTGTGGTTCTCCATTTCCGTTCGCCATTGTTCACGGAGACGATTCCTCTCGATATCTTCCAGATGCCAGCGTTTGTGAGCTTCATCGCGCTTGAGAACTTCTTGCTGGTGCTGGCCAAGTTCAATGTCCCACTCCTTGCGAATACGATCTCGAACCTCTGGATCCAAGGGGTCATTGCAAGTGCGAACGGAGAAAATGATAACCATGATTATCACAATCAAGGAAGTGATGAGTGCTGCATAGACACGAGTAGATGGACGACGAGAAGGCTTGCGAAGCCCTATCAGAGGTTCTGCCTCTGATGAACTGCAAAACTTGTCATCACCCGTCAAGTGTCAACCTGATACCGACGACTACACACCTAGGACGGTAGGGTGGAGGACTGCACACCATCCTTAGTATAAATGACGCCAAGAGTATTCGAGACGGTGCTTTACCTGCCGTGCTGCCTCATGTTGAGGAATTTCTGTTTTTGACTAACAATATCAAGGCAATACACAGCTCGCTGTTGAATATTTGAATGTTCGCTGAAGAATTAATGTTTACAAACCTCTCTAGCTTAATCACCGGAGACTGCAGTGAGGACCTGTCTTTTGGATACGGATTCAATCGGAGTCGCGGAGTAAGGCCGCTATCCCAAATTTATTGTTCCCGCCTTCCGAAAGGGTTCTTATTTGCAATAAACGTTTTCCGAGAGTCTCGCATCGTTCGGTGTTCTTCAATGGCGTTGTCCAAATGTATGTGTGATTTCCATACCTTTGATATATATGTTATAGTGCGGCTCATTTTGCTGTAGGGCCCTTTATTGTGAAGCTCCCGTGCTGCGCTCCCCGAGTGCTTGCCGAGCGTACCTGTCCTCTTGAACTTGTTCCTCACGATATATCTGCTTACCCTGACTATTATGATGCTCTCTGTCACCCTCGATACCACTGCCATCATTTGGAAAATTCTAAATCATTTTGCACCTGGCTCTTAACCTGTCTTCAAAGACATCATTCTTCGTGTCTTTCCTGGCTATATCGCTTTCGATGGCATGTCCAGCATTATCGATCAATGCAATGTCTTGATTGCCATTTTTCCTGCCAAGTTTGAGAGTCCCTGTTATCGGTACTGATGTTTTCGCAAAATGGCCAATAGGAACAGTCAAAGTTGACGATTCGATGACGATTATTGTCCGATTCAAAACGGTGAATCGTGGGTGAATCTGCTTCCAACTTTGAACGTCACCGATTCATCCACGGGCCTCTCTGTGTTGATTTGCACGTAAGATATGTGCCAAGGCAACCTTGATGACATCGTTCTTAGTACGGGCATAGTCTTTTCGACCAACAAACGGTCGGGCACTAGCGGTCAAAACGGAAGCAGGCAAATGCTGCAGGCCGTCGCAATAACAAGCATTGGCGTAGAGAAACCACAATGGATTCCGGTGTTGTTTCAGGGTCGCAGACGTGGGTAACTAATCTCCATGTCCAGCGACAAACCGATGAAATCCGGAGTAATGATTTCTGATTCAAAGTGAGCGCGTCCAAAAGCCTTACACTGGCCACCAATACCGACGCACAACGACATACCGAAGACGACAGTAACGGTGGGATCGACAGAAGCGCACCGCAGTCTGCGCAGTGAGTCATCAAAGAGCTCCGGAACCAACTGCAAAAACCGGACGCGGTAGCATACACAGAATCATACAATCGAGGAAAATATAAGGCATCATAGTACGCTGAGACCGTACACCCTCTTGTGAATACTCAAAGTCGTGAATGCTAGCGACAAAAAAAAGACATGCAGTGACGCAAGTATAAAGTACAGCAAAAATAGCGCATCAAAATTCCAAGGCAATATCACCCTCATTCGGTAGCTGGATTACTTGCAGCTCTCGTCATCAAAAACCCAGTGACCGTATGTGCCATAGTCCTGGAAGAAATCAATAAATCGTGCCGTGATTAATGCAACTGAATAGCAGACCTTTTGGAAGCAGAATTCTGCCCCAATGAAATGCATCCCGTTGAAACTTGCAGGAGTGGTAGCACAAAATTCCTTCCAATCGGCTCCCGATGGGAGGTTCTCGAGGTAATGTTCAAAACGCTGCATACCGTCAACTTCGCTCATTATACTATGTTTGGGGGACTTACTCGCTGACCGGATCCAGGAGAAATACAGCCCTGCGACAATCAATAAGTTGCAAATATGCCAATGAGAAGGATCGACGAACAAGGTCTTTGTACCAGAACCAATACGACGCACAATCCGGTTCATGCTGATCGACTTCCCAATGGCCTATTACATTGTCTGGACCCTGGACACGGAATATCAGGCTATCAGCTGCTTGTACTACCAAGAAATGCGGAAATACCCACGTGATCTTCGCACCACTTAGGCATGTATTCAGCCCCGTGGATCTTTACTGATGTGGCCATGCAAGCCTCCACACGACGGTTGTAGTATGACGGAACGTTCACCAGTCGGGCCGTGTACTCTCGAGTGGCGTATGTCGTGCACGTGTGGGATTCTAAGTCGGTCCAAAACATATTCAATCTCAAGCGTTCCTCTTCTTCGTGCTTTCGTCTCTTCTCCACTTCATGCTCGTGCTCTTCCACTTCTCTACCCCATTTGTCACGAAGGACATTTCTTTCTTGCTCTTCCCTCTTCCGTCTTTCCTCCACTTCACGCCCATGCTCTGCCACTTCCCTGCCCCACATTTCACGGACAAGATTTCTTTCTTGCTCTTCAGACTTGCGTCTTTCCTCTATGTCACGTTCATGTTCTTCTGCTTCCATTCGCCATTGTTCGCGGAGATGAATCCTGTCATCATTTTCCAGACGCCAGCGTTCGCGTGTTTCATTGCGCCTGAGGACTTCTTCCTGGTGCTGGTGAAATTCAATGTCCCAATCCTTGCGAATGCGATCCAGATCTAAGGAGTTATTGGAAAGGCGAACGAAGAAAATGATAATCATGAATGCAAAAATCCAGCGAGTGATGGGTGCTACATAGATCCAGCGAGCGATGGGCGCTGCATAGACATAGATAGATTGAGGACGAGAAGGCTTGCGAGGTTCTATCAGAGGATCTGCCTCTGACGAGCTGCAAGACTTGTCGTCACCGATCACATGTCAACCTATTACCAAGGCTTACACACCTAGCATGGTAAGGTAGGGAACTGCGTACGCTCATTAGCATGAATGACTCCAAGAGTATTCGAGGCAGTAACTTACCTTTCGTCCTGCGGCTCCTGCCTCATCTCGAGGAATTTTGGCTTGCTGTTGACTAACAATATAAGGCAATACACAGATCACTGTTAAATATTAATGTTCGCTGAAGAATTAATATTTACAAACCTCTTTTCAAGTATAAGGATCAAGTTTATCAGTGACTGACGGTGACAAGGTGTGGCTTTGCTAAAAGCTTTCTTTTAAAGTCTACAGTAAGTGGATTCAGTCGGAGTCGCGGAATTGATATCTAATATCGCTTAGCAGGCGTGCTCAGCCTCGAGGTTGTGTCAAGCCTAACCGTGCCTTAGAACCAAACAAATTAGCCGACCGGTAAGACTTCATTTGGGCTGCCGAAGCCACCGCTTACTTCACCTTACTCCGCCTTATCAGCACATCAAGTCCAACGAAAACGAGAGGTTCGCGAGCTCCTAATTGTCCTTTCTGCTTCATCTTCTATAGGCGTACTCAATTCTTAAGCTGTCGAGGTCAAGAGTTCTCAGCCCATTTGTTTGTACCATTACACGATCACAATTTCTGTTCCAAGAAAGGGTTAAAACTTAGAACCCGGTATGGAAGTTTTGGTTGATTTCAAATTTAGTATTTTCAAATCAAAAAACTAAGGAATTCCATGAACCATGTGTCCCGTACCACATGCAATGAACGCCTACATAACCACTATGCTAAGATGCGTATCTACAACTCCTCTTGATGTGCATGCATTGCAAGTGATATAAGATAACGAGACAGAACAAAGCGAGACATAAAAGTCACGAAAAAAAGCCGCCGTGAACAAATCCAATGATAACATAATTGACATGCGCAAAATTCCACCCTATACGCGTCGTCTTCCTTTCTTTCTTTCCCTGTCATTACTCCTTAAACCCTACAGATAGTGGCACTCTTCCCGATCGTGTTTGAACTTCCGGTCATGCTGGGCAGTTTTAACTTTGGCACGCTAATGGCGGGTACAAGAAGTCTAGATGAAGGTAGTGCTCCGCCTGTGGGATGGGGTAGCCCCGAAGCCATGCCTACAGTCGCAAAGGGCGATGGCGGGCGCAGACTCTTTGATACAGCGGTAGTATTAGCTAAATGACGACCCTGATTTGAGCGTTCCGCTAGGTGGTTATATTGCCTCTGCAGATCGGGAGGTATCTCTCAAGGAGTGAACGGGGAGGTTTGGCAGCTGTTGTGTGCAGACTCAGGACGCTCGTGAGTTTGGACTTCATACGCTGCACACCCTGTTTAGGCTTGCAAAACATATTTGCCTTAGAACCTGCAGGCATCAGCCCGGGAGGAGGGCGGCGCGCACCCGTTAGTATTGGTTTGTGGATCGGTACGGGAGGTACAGTGGGAGCCACCTGCTACTTCCAGCAGACGACGAGCTCGCACTAGACACGGAAGTTGTCCTGTCATGTGCTTTTGGCCGCCTCACGATGCGGAGCGCATGTACTGGGGCTGCGGGAACTAGTGCAGCGAATGCCTGTGAGACCCTCGGTGGTGTCACTGTGGACAATGAGGCAGGAGAAGGGATCGGGGATAAAGATGTAGACGCCTTCGGCACTCAGAGACTTCACCCTGGGGTGTGGCAACTATGGGTGACCGGGGGGAGGGCAATGTCAATTTCATTCCCGGAGAAAAGTTGTTCCGTCTGGTCGTCGGCTGCAGGGGGTCGCTGATACATGAAAAAAGGGAAAAAACTCAAAGATATAAACACCATTCATAGCAACGACGGGAGGCGATGGTTGTGGTGTCGGACTAGACCCAGATTGAGGTGCTAAAAGTAGCGAGGCTTGAATATCAAATACATCTTGCAAGAGAACACCACCCACCTGGAGAGCCAGCACTGTCTGCAAGTATCATCGCTGCGTCCTTCTCCTTGATTCGTTTCGCGAGGGCTTCCATCATCTGTTCCTCTGCATGCATGTCGAAAACATCGATGTGATTGCAACAGCATCGCCGCCAAAAAATGAAATTCTGTCATTTAGGAGATCGAAAGACACGTCAGGACAATTTAGTTAGAGGTTGAACAGCGAGTGGAGATCCACAAAGTTTCGACACGGATTAAATGAGGGCGAAGATGTTGTGTGTACTTGAGCAAGTGAATGAGGACGCGCGGTTGGGGCAGTTAATGTGTCGTGCGAAGGAGATGACTGGGTCCGATCTTTGGAAGGAAGTAATAATGACACATCAGATGGAGTTAGCGTCGATTCTGATATGTGCGCGTGCGTGAGGAGGGCAGTCGACGTGATAGTTGTGCTGTTAATGAACCTAAGTTTTATTCTCTCCACGCAATGATGCTAGAAGTAGCGTGTTCAGAAATGCGCCCTACCGATGGCACATTTTTGTCTGTGAAGTCGATGGCATTGATCACAGAAGCTAGTGCACCAAGGTGGCGTGACTCGCGCGAACCGCTATCACTGATGAGGAGTAACGTTCTACGCCAGAATTTGAGGTTTTGGGAGGACTTTTACTACTTTACGCGGAACGGGTGCGGCATCCATAGATATATCGGCAAGAGGGGTGCGCTGAATATGAGGAGTAGGAGTCTGCTGAGTGCCCTGATAGTGGTGTTTGTGCAGAATTGTAGCGATTGTGCGCCTGGCTCTGATAACTCCGAGTCAGTTTCATCGGCGCGCCATCTTCGGGCTCTGGCATATAGGTACCTGTCGCAGTGATAGTGTCGATTGAGATATTAAATCCGAACGAGTTGGTCCGTGCGTGACGGAGGACATTGGCGCAGTGTTCAGTATGGTAACGTGGCCGTGAACTAGATAGAATGGCCGTGAGCTACATACAATGACCATGACCGTGACAAGTGTGATTTGGGCCTTTTGGTGAATTTGATATCTTGGGTTGGCCGTTTGCCGCGTGTGATATCAGGCAGGAGTGAGTCGCTGTTGAGTCCGGTTGTGAAAAGTAAGATAGGGGTGGGTGGCATATGAGTGCTGCTCCAAGGAAGTGATTTGCAGCTGGGCATTCGGGCGAGGGGATGGTGCATGCATGATTGAGTGGGAAAGCCTTGGCAGATATGATGTTGGGACGCGAAGTGGAAGGAAAGCTTAAGGAGTGGTTCCGGATATTATGAGAGCTACTGAGAAGAATGGAAGAAAGAAGATACGGTGAATTGATTGGAAGTAATGGACGATCATTGCGAGCTTAAGGATATATATGTGGTGGCAGTATCAAGGGATAGTCGATGGGCTGTCCTAAATTGTTTCTGAAATCTCCATAATGGATATACTGCTGTAGTGATCATCGGTATCAATGTCTACAGGTGTCATTTTGAGTAAGTGTGAGGAACAGAAAAGTGGTTGAGACTCACCCCTCTCGGCACTTTTTCCAGTGTTGTCCATGCGCCATGCGGCTCAAATCAAGCTCAGGACCGCTTCTGGGTATCACTAGTGAAGTTCCAGGGCTATAAAATGGGGATCGAGAAGCTGGTGGTACCCAGAATAACAGCCGACCTTTGGGCCCCACCACCCATCCACTATTGACATTCAGGACAAAGGGAGTTGAACTAAGGTCGTCATGGGATGATCCCTCCATTAACTCAGAAGTGTGGCACAGCGCGTGGATGGAGTTGGACGAAAAGGAAATGGCGTGATTGTTCCAAGTGTTCAATGTCATGGTAGTGGTGGGCCCGATCATGCGATGCGCATCTGAGAACGGTGAAGGACCTGATACGACGCAATGCTGCGATGGGTGCCTCATCGCAGCATCCCACAGCCGAACAGTCTGATCCGCTGAACCAGTGACGATGCGAGTGCCGTCCGGCGAGAACGAGACCGACCAAACTGAAGCAGTGTGCCCCCGCAAGGGCTCGCCGACTGGCTGCCCCGTCGCAGCATCCCACAGCCGAACAGTCTCATCCATTGAACCAGTGACGATGCGAGCGCCGTCCGGCGAGAACGAGACCGACTTAACTAAATCAGTGTGCCCCCGCAAGGGCTCACCGACTGGCTGCCTCGTCGCAGCATCCCACAGCCGAACAGTCTGATCCCAAGAACCAGTGACAATGCGAGCGCCGTCAGGTGAGAACGAGACCGACGAAACTAAATGAGTGTGCCCCCGCAAGGGCTCACCGACTGGCTGACCCGTCACAGCATCCCACAGCCGAACAGTCTGATCCGCTGAACCAGTGACGATGCGAGCTCCGTCCGGCGAGAACGAGACCGACAAAACTGAATGAGTGTGCCCCCGCAAGGGCTCACCGACTGGCTCCCCTGTCGCAGCATCCCACAGCCGAACAGTCTGATCCTCTGAACCAGTGACGATGCGAGTGCCGTCCGGCGAGAACGAGACCGACCAAACTGAACCAGCGTGCCCCCTGAGCACCATCTGAACAGCTGGCCAGTTCACATGACGTCCGAATGCTACACGAAGAGTATTCGGAAACCATGCAGAAAACTTTCTCGATAGCGGAGAGTTGGAAGGCGTGAATGGAAGTGCTGATACATACAGATGCGGTGTGCTGTGTAAAATCGTGCCCCCGAAAACTTGAATGAACCTCTGTACATCCATTGCAGTCGATGAGACGTCTATGAATTTTGGATGGCCCTGTAGTTGTCCATAAGCGCTTTATCTGACACTTAATAACAGTGTGCTCACCTTCAGCCAACGGGGAATGAGTGGGAGGGCAGGAACTGCACTGCTGAGCGCATTGATCAATGTGAGTGACTCGAGCCAGAAAAACAGCCGTTCGTGATCGAAGAATAATTTCACTTCTTTCGCGAGCTCCTTGGTGAAGACTGTGGTTCGTACATGCTCAATCCAAAATCGAGATGAGTATGATAGATGTGGAGGGATGTATTTTTGGACTCGTTCTTGCAGCCCGGGGTCTTGGTTATTTGGTAGATACGACGACTTTAAATCACAGATATTGAACCGAAGACCGTCTTCCATCACTCG
Organism: Suillus decipiens; assembly: GCA_016695475.1. NCBI lineage: Eukaryota > Fungi > Basidiomycota > Agaricomycetes > Boletales > Suillaceae > Suillus > Suillus decipiens. Next base: position 203,877 of record MU172973.1, read on the forward strand.
AAGCGACGCGAATGCAAGGTCGTGCTGCGCCTTTGACAGGTCGACGAAGAAGTCTCCACTGGATTGTTCATCTGTTAAGAAATCATGGAAGGATGCGTGAAGGGGTCGGATTGGGGAATCTGGGCTGGTGGTGCCGCTGAGAAGGGAGCCCATGTATTTGACCACAATCTCTACGTCAAAGTTGTCTTCTTGCGTTGGAAAGCGGCGCCTCATGGCGTTCAGGGAAGCTAAAGGAAGGGGTTCGGCTGTGCCTAGTATTTGTCCCATCACTGAGCGAAATCTTGCTAGCGCAGTCAAGCGCAGTTTCTGCGATTGCGGAGAAGGATTCTTGGGTATGATACCTGTTAAAATGAGGTTATACATGCTGTGCAACAGCATGCTTCTCTCAGCAGGATCGCGTGACACCACAGCTTTGTAGCAGTCCATCGGGGATAGCCCAGCATGGGAATTCTTGATATATCCGCAGGCGAGACGTGCCCACTCGAAAAGTCCATCAGCTTTCTCAGCGAGGACTCCAAACTCTCTGCCTTGAAAGCCTAACCCTTGTAACACCTCAGATACGTAAGTACAAATGTCGCGCTTTGCGAATGCTGGCGGAATATCGTCCATCGATATATGTCGAATATGCTGAACACCGTCAAACTCTTTTTTGATGTCATCAAGCGCGCGAGAGGTGACGATGAAGCGGAAATTGCCTGGGAGGTCTGTGATTTTTGGAACGGCAGGGTTTGGATGCCTGCCAGCTAGAATGCGGAGGAGGTCTTCCCGTGTCTCTACTCCACCGCTCTCGTCCAGTGCATCGATCACGACCGTGATGGGTTCCCCAGTTGACCCAGACGACTTCTTCAATGGTTCGATTAGAAGTTTCTGCCACTGCTGGACGATGTCCACCGTCTTCTTCAGCACTTTTGCGGTCTTGACTGCACGTGCTAATGCTCGCCTCATCTCCGGATTACGGTCAGCCAAGTCCTGCGCAACCGTGGAAAAGATCTTTTCGTGGCGGCGGTCTGCTTCTCGCTGCCGGTCAAAACAGTAACAGGAACTAAGCCCTCCCACGTCTTCGAACCACCTAGCAATTGTGTGGGCGATGGCCGATTTGCCCTTGCCTGCTGGACCAGATAGCCATAGCACGCGTGGAACGTTGTCGCCAGTGCTGCTGACCCAGTCCGTGATCTGTGAAAGGATTTCCATGCGCATCCCTTCAAGGCATTCTTTTCTGGTATCTAGTCCCGCGCCATCTGCATAGGTCATATCGTTGAGGCCCGATATTTCTTCTACAAAGGTGTGAACGTATGTCAAATGACGAGGACGTCTGAACCCTTACCCATATCATGGACGTGCATGACTACGTCGCAAGCAACCTGGTCCCGGAAGCTTCGCATAAGACTATCGAACACGTCATTGTAATTTTGAATCGTATCTGTTGTTTCCGAGGTAATGTTCTTCCCGAATCTGCTCCCTGTGATGATAGTAGGAGCTTGAGACGATCAAGAATGCAATAGCTTATTAAGACTCACAAAAGTTCTTGGTTTCCGAATAAGTTTTGATAAAGTTGGCGCATTCGCGGGTCTGCTGAGAAATCTTTGCAAGGATAGCGCGCATCGACGAGAGTCTGTCAAGCATGTCGTCTTGTGATATGAAGCTATAAACTTCACATATCTTCTTGACAAGTTCGAGTACCGCTTCGTCGTGGTCTGCTTGATCTAGAATAATCTGCACAAATGAGCAACATTCTGGAGAGAGAGAATGAAAACATACTCTGGCTGCATGAGACAACACGCGCAATGCCATCTTTGCATATGGATGCACCTGTGGAACTGGATTAGTTTGATTCTGATCAAGGAGAGGGTGCATACATCCGTAAGCTTCCCGATAACATCGTCGAATATCCTGATGGGTTTGAGATATGTATCCTCGAAATTGTCAGCAGTATCGAGGTCTGCTTGTGCATCTTGGCCGGCCATCGCAGGCCCCGAAAGTGGATGCATGCGTTTTGCAGACTCTTGAGCATCCTGAAGTGTCGATTTGGCATCAACCTCCATTTCCACATCAGACGGAGCAGCCTGAACCACCAGAGTTTAGAGAGTGCACGGAGAGTGAAGGGCAAGTATGAGAACCTACCTCGAGATTCGGGGTCGATGAAGGAACAGGGCTATGGCTACAGGAATCACTCGAGCGCTTATGGCAACGTCAGTCGTATTTCAGGACATTCATTACGGATGTTTGTGAACTCACAGGAGTCCTTAAGTTGCGCATACCATCCTCGACACCGTCCTTGACCTCCCTCAGAACCCGACGGACTTTGTTATGGGGTCGGTGCTAGAAGGATACGTCAATACCAGTATTTGGAGTTGAGTAAAGTGATGCTCATGAGCTACGTACCGAGCCGCTTTCACGAGCTGTTGCTTCGCTATTGGATGTGCGTGTTTCTTGAGTTAAATCGCTCGATGCCTTGCGTTTCATCATTGTGAGTAGCAGTTGAAGCGAAGTAAGACAAGGAAGGGACTATAAAATGACGGGCTATTCAATATATTACAAGCCTTGAGGCAATGTGTGTTGCACTGCCGACTGCAAACAAGCACGCTGGGCAGAGTCGAATGAAGAAAGAACTTTCCAATCGTCCAATAATCGAAGAATCGAGGTAGCACTGCCAACAGCAAACAGGATCCAGTTGCAACTGTCCAATAATCATCGTCCATCACTCCCGTTGCTCGTACAAGGGGAGTCGACCCATCTCCGAGCTTTCAAGCTGCATGACATCTGAATCAAAAACTATACAGTTTGTTGAGGCTTGGAGCTTGGAGCTTGGCTTGGGCACATTGAGAGGCTTAAAAGAGCTTTACTGTCGATAGGAGAAAGATCAAGATGTGATTGTCCTAGGTGATTGTTGACAGAGTCAACTTAAGAAGTACCATCGTGAAATTTGAACGTTATTGGTTAACAGGCGGGATCACATTTAGACTAGGGCTCTCAGGCCTTAACAACGGTCTCTTCCGTCGTTGCATCCACCGGTACTGAACACATCATCAACGAGTCGTCAACCCTTTCAAAAGCTATGCCGCAGCCACTGCACCCTCTTATACTGTCTCCACTTTTTTACGATAAAGGCTGGTGCTCCCTTCAAATGGTCATGTTCAGTTGGGTACCCGACTCCACCGTGGCCATCCACGTTGTCAGCCACGATATGTAGAATTCCAACATTGTTGCCATAACGGGCTCTCAGATCTCAATCATCGATCTGAATTCTTTCCTTCGTTACAAACAAGTACGAGCTTTTCTAATAATAAATTAGTTGCACTACCCCCCTGACCTGGTTCAGGGCTCGTCATGTCACACACAGTCTGGACACCTTCGCCGTTAGCTCCGAGTGATAAGACCATCATCTCATTCACCATCACTTACTATCGACGAGTTCTACAAGACCGATATCTGGTACATCTTACTGCAACTTCCAGAACTCCCGTATCATGTCAAACATATGAATGGTCATTAACGAGAAAACAAACGATATATCCCCAGCGACGAAATCTAATGCACCATACCGTTAAATTTGGTGTGGTCAACTTGCTTCACCCTCACATTTAGGCAGACATGTCGTCATTGATCATCCTCGTTCAGTCTGCTCTAAGAGTTCCGTCGATGTGTAGATCGCACTATCGATGACTTCACATTACATTTAGATGCGGACCGTCATCCGAGTCTGGTTTGTGTGACGATTGATGGCGTACGGTGGCATTCAATTCCCAAACGAGAGCCACTGCCTATCATCTATACTCTCTTGAACGCATGAAGTCGTGAAAGCTAGTGATACAAAAAAGACATACAGTGATGTAAGTACTGGTCAAGTACATCGCATGGCACAATAAAAATAGCGTATCAAAATTCCAAATATCACCATCAAAGTGTCCTTGCAACTGGACTATTTGCAGCTTTCATCATCAATGACACATTGGCTGTATGTGCCATAGTACGGGAAGGAATCAACAAATCGTATCGCAATTTGTGTAACTGAACCTTTCGGAAGTAGATTTATGCCCGTGAAATGCTTCCCGTGGAAGCTTGCAGGAGTGGTCGCACGAAATTCCTTCTAATCAGCTCTCAAGATCAACCTATTACCGAGACTTACACACCTAGGATAGTAAGGTGGGAGACTGCACACCCTCATAGGCAAAAATGACTCCAAGAGCATTTGAGATGATACTTTACCTGCCGTGCTGCTTCATCTTGAGGAGTTTCTTGGCAGATAATTGTTAACCAACAATATCATGGCAATACACAGATCACTGTTTTGAATATTAATGGTTCACTGAAGAATTAATATTTACAGACCTCTCCCTTGACGATACTATCCCTTCCACTGCAATCGGCACCCCACAAAAGTCGGCACTTTCACAAAACTCACATTTCTAACTACTTAAACACAAAATTCTTAACATAGATACAATCCTCTCTCTGATACAAATTATTACGAGGTCGAACGACTATGTTTGAACCAGAATTGAGTGAGATAGTTGAAAGTGCTGGAGTCACGCAGAAATGTCACTCACCGATATGTGCCGTGACGGAGTTTTAATATGCACCACTTTGGAAGTGCCCACTGCCGACTTCATGCTGGTTGTTTTCATCGACTTTGCGCTATTCCAGCTCTTTTTATCAATGTCCTGCAATGTATTATAATACATCAGGCTGTCACATTGCCTTAATATTATTATTGAATTTACATAGACAGCCTCATCCAAAATATATTATACAACTTGAATATGCACAATGATGATCCGAATCTCATTACATCCCTCTCAAAATTACAACTACAGCACTAATGATCATGTTCGTATTTAAGTAGTAGACATATCCAGCGTCAAACATTAAATACCACTTGCTTGCTCACACCGAATGCTAACTGAACTTGCGCTCTTGCTTGGCTGTCGAGCTCGCTTTGAAACCGGCCTATGTGACATGCTGTGACTTACGGTGACATTTGCGTGACTGCCGACTTCTGTGGGGTGCCGATTGCAGTGGAAGGGATAGTAAGGATCTACTTATCGGAGACTGACACACGGTGCGTGGGCTTATCTTCAGGTTACAGCTAACTGAATAGGGCTTATAGTAATATGTATGAGTAGATTCAGTCGGAGTTTGGGTATACTTTTCAGCCCCTGCGACGCGATCCAGGAGTCAATGTTGGTGCTTGGAATTACTGTACAAACCCACATACATCTCTGTCAAATGTGTACAAAGGGCATGGCAAGCGAACCCTACAAGCTATTGCCGGAAATCGTCGAACAGCGCACGAAAAGCAAAACAAAACAAAACCGTAAATCACGCTTCCATTCGTCACTCCCACCGTTCCATGATCTCCCCCAAATCTAGGCCCACCAACGAGTTTCTGTCACCAGCACCAAGCGTCGGCTTCATCCGCGGACTATCCCTGATATCTCCCAGCCCCAAACTTGGTACGAGGCGCGGACTACCGACATCTACAGTTGGAATGATTCGCGGGCTTGCGCTGAGATGCATGCTCGTCCTGCTACTGGATCTTGAGCGTGCGAAATCCCTGCTGGATTGCGAGAGATCCCGTACTTGCACGAGCGACCCAGAGCGTGCCAAGTCCCGCACAATTCCCCGGGCCGAGGAGTGTGAGGATGTAGATGAGGCACGTCGGTGTCGCATGCGCTGCGTGGGATCAACGTCTGGGACGTTGGCGATGCGCGCGAAAAGGGAAAGAACTACATGGTAGAGATTAGGCATAAGAGACGAGCAAGATATTCGATGAACAAAATACGCACTGTCGACGACACTAACAATTCCGCACAGTCCACCGCCCATGGGCGAGCCTGGAGATGAACTGGGCTCGAAATCAGAGTCCGTTACGAAGAGTCGATGCGCATTGGCTGGTCAAGTTATCAGTCTATCCAATTTTGTAAGTCGGAGAAAAAGTGACGTACTTGCAAGCAGTTTTTGAATCGCATATGAGAGTGTGCTAGTGGGGAGAACAACATACACTGCGGCAATTGCATCAGTTAAACTTAAACTACCACAATACCAAAACAAATACTGGCAAATCACAGAAGGAGGGATTATGGTGGAGTCACAAATAAAGATTACGAACCAGGATACCGGTCTGCTCCATCTTTGCGTCCATCTGGCTCCTTGATCTGCGCAACGAATTGATGCAAAGGAGCGGAGAGAATGTGGTTGGACTCTGAGGGAACGACGAGCTGTATTTGAAGTCGATGCAGTTTGTGGAAGGAAAGAACAATTTGATCAAAATCTGCACCGTGACGATAGCGAGGGGAAACACACCTTTCCGACATCAGTAACACTCACTGCTCCAGTCAGTCCACCCCAGGATCCGTATCCAGCTCCGTATCCTCCCCCGCCATCATCGACAACAGCAACACTACTCACACCACAGTCGCTCATCAGGCGCATCGCGTCAAGTACTGTGGATGAGCTGGTAGCAGCTATGACAGACGTGTGCATTTGAAGTGACGGGAGTGCAAGTAAGTGCAAGGGGCACGAGAAGAACGTCGCAAATGTGAAAATGGAAGGGGGCTGGGGTTGGGGTAGAGCAGTCGGGCGGGAAGCTGTTAAGGCTGATACAGGCTTGGGAGACTGAGAAGATTGGGAAATCTGTATAGAAGGTTGCGCTGAAGCCGGTAGCCGAGGAGAATGTTGACGCTGCATTGGAGAGTGAGTGCGTACAGTGGTATCCGATTGCATGGCAAAATTGGCAAAGTACGCCAGTAGAGCGCGATCGGAGACTGCACCAAGGTAGCTAGTCCTTGTTCTTGTCGTTTCCGAAGTAGTATCACACTCTGCGAGAGCGGTTGGTGGGCTGGCTTCGACAAGCACTATATAATACAAAAAAGCATGCAACGCGCGGAGATAGGTGTCAGCAGAAGAAACAAAAAAGGGGACAGGAATACTCACCCCTATGTGTTCCCTTCGCAAACACTCCAAGCAGTGAAATAAGGCTGGCATCATTCGGAAGAATTTCTAGATGGTTCTTTTCTGAGAGGTCTGCGAGTGAAGGGGCATCAATATATGCGTAGAGGTAGAGGAAGAAGCAAAAGATGAGAAGTCACAAAATCCGTGGTGTAGGATAAGATAAACAAGTCATAAAGCACGCAATCAACACAATGAATAATGTTCAACACGTACTACTAACAAGGTGCACAGGTACACGTCCTTCTCGCGCTGCACTCATAATTTGATCGGCACGCGAGTTGGCACGAAGCTCTGCGGGTGAGATCGTGTGCCGGGTTGCGGCCAGGGTGAGGAAAGCATTCACATCTGAGAACTACGTGCACATTGTCCAAGTTGTATCAGAGCATGGCATAGTAATGATCCGGACAGAATGGAAAGACATATAGATCAGCTTGGACGAGCGCAAGACCAAAAAAGAACGCACGTCAAAGAGTCCAAGATAAGGTGCATCTGTTCGATTCGAATCTGAAAGTGCGCGAACAGCGAGACACGGAATGTCTTCTTGCAGAAGGAGCTAGAGAATAAGGGTCAACACATGTGTACTTACTAAGCCCGACGTGGAACTCACATCGCATGCGTCCTCGACAGACATGTCCGCATCTACTTCAACTATGCGCACATCAATCAAATCTGCGCAATCGCATGTTAATATCAGGGTCCGGAATAGAATTCAGAGTAGGAGGGAACGAGTTGCTATAGACCCAGACGCACCCTTAGCCAATACACGTGCCCACTGTGCAACCCACTTGTCCGCCTCTGCAACAGGGACATCATCGATCACAGCAACTGTTGGGCTCTGTAGGCGCGTAGTCCATGAGACGGACGCTCTTTGCTGTGCCATGAGATGTATTTCGTCCGGTTCTGAGAAAGCACGAGAGTCAAAATATGCGTTGAATGTTTAGTGACAATTGAAAATCAAGCTGGAGTCAGGCAGGGGCCTAGGCACGACGGCAAGGTGATAAGAACTTGTTTAAGAAACCGGGACGGCCCATGTGGTGCATGACTGGATAAACCACGTAATAAGAGGAGCGGCGTGCAGTTAACTAAAGCCGCTCGGCCTTTGCCTTTCCAACCCACTCCTGCCTTCTCACATTCTACTCCTTAGGCTAGTTAACATCTATACCAATTTCAGTCAATACGCCAGGTGTTAGATCGACAAGTTTGATAGGATATTCGGGGGCGAGACCATGAATACGTTACAATCATGGATGTGTCTCAACGCTTGGCCTCAGGTTTCAGATTTCCAACACCCTTTTTTTGAAAACTATGTGCTGAACATTCCATTACAGGTCTAAGGAACGCGAATTGAATCATTCTGATTTCTGACGCTTTGCTAAGAGTGACGTCAATGGACTCTGATTTGGACATACCGGTTAAAATGGCATGAGCCGACGAGTCCCTGGACTTATACGATGATATCCCATGGACCCTGTAACCTTGCTTTCTTAATTAGCCTGGGATATTTTCAGTAACGAGCCACTGAAGTGCACGAGATATCGTTTGTCGCGGTGATAGAATCACATCCACGATAACACTCACACCAAGTCGTCCGATCTCTCCACGTCACATGGGATATGATCCACATAACAATTATCGCCGAGTTTCGGATCGGATACCACTGCTACTTTGGCGGGGATGCTCTTGAGGGGCGTTTTGCTATTCCAAGGACAGTAATGCGCCATTTAGATACCTGCATGAAATATTATCCGCCTCTTAAGCTTGGCCACGACACAATCACACCGAGACTCGGCGGTCTAGCCTCTTAATATGCAGTCACGTCATGACCATGCATGATTGTCAGCTTTGTGCTCCAGTTCTGACTTTGGCCATCTTATCTAAAACTAGTTTTGTCTTAGATTTGATATTCTCCCTCACAGTTTTATTCCTTTGGGGCAAGAGCACCGCTGTAGGCTCAGTTATGATTATCTTAAGTAGTCCGGTGGTAACATCAAAAACAGGATAGTATACATTTGAATGTTAAATTACTTCGCAGAGTACCATGCCTTTACACAGCTCACAGTTTTGCTCTCGGTAAGGGAATTTCATCCATGATAGCTTGCGGAGCCTCGTATTGAATCCAGTGACCAACTCCAGTAAGAACTTTAGAATTCAATCGCTTCACGTCAAAAGGGACGTATTCCAAAATATCGTTGAATTTTGGATCTGACACCAGCGCGGTGATCTTAAAGCTGGGTGGAATTTTCTCGAACAGCCCGGTGAGAAAACACGGCGTGTTTTGCTGTTCAAAAAAAAAAAGGTAGAACCTCAGCAATACTAGTCACTTCAAGAACTGAAATTTACTTGAAATATCTCGGTTTCTATAGCAGCGCGATCGCACATGGTCATCCCCAGCATTCTTGATATGCAGTCGCGTCGTGACCAAGCGGGATTTTTAGCCATATACTCTTCGGGAGTTTTGATTCTCGTCATCTCGTCCATAGCGAATTGTTTGTTTATTTTTATTTTCTCCTCTGTAAGCTCGAGGGCAGGATCGAGAAGTATAACAGTGGTATTTTGCGTCTGGGGCAAGAATGGCAAGAGGGCCAGGGTCACTGGACCTCCAAAAGAATGACCGATGATCACGTCGTAGGATGTGCCCATAACGAAATACGGTCGGAGGTCCTCTGCAATATTGGACACACGATAGTCGTCGCTCCGTCTCCATGCGTGCCCAAGGAGATTCGGAGCAACGACAAAGAACCCTGATCAACTTGTTAAGAATGGTTCACTTCATAATATAGGAAACTCGACCATCTGCTACTAATAGCTGAGCGAGGCCCTCCCATGATTGCGAGGACATGGACATGCCATGAATGAGAAAGGCCCGCCTAGAAGCGGTGGGCGAGCCCCACTGAGATGCTGAAATGGTCATGTGCACACTTGAATAGCTTGGATGTGTTCAGGACTTGGCAGCCGAGAAGATTGAAGGGGATCAGCGCTCGCTCTGTACTTAAAAGCTGAGGGCATGGTTTAGAATGGAAATGCAATGAGAGAAAACTGACGAGAGTGACGTGTCTGCCTAAATATGAGAATAGTATATCAGGGTATACTATTGAACCGGTGGATAGTAGATACGGCCATCAGTCGCGCTATTTTGGGTGGAGAACTGATCTTGGGGGTGCGACTAGGTAAAGGAATGGCGTATTGCTGCGAAACTACATTGCTCATAATACTCAAGCAACAGAGTCTGAGAAGAGTATCAATAGTGACTGTATCATTTGAATGTAGATGAAAACTACATCACAATATATATATATTGAAATGCGTCCTAGAGCTCTGCTCGTCGTAGCGGGATTTGATTCATAATAATGTCCAGACCCTCGTATTGAATGCAGTGACCAATTCCAACACAAACTTTAACACGCACTCTCGCCACATCACAAGGGACGTGCTCCAAGTGACAAATAGCACCGAACGCCGGATCTGATGCCAGCACAGTGACCTTCACGTGGGATGGGATGTTTTTGAACAAGCCACTGAAAGACCATGGCCTATTATGCTGTCCACAACTTATCAGCAATGCTTCCTATTTCAATACCAGAGCTATTACCTCAAATATCCTCTCGACAACGGTACGATCACACATAGAGACTCCCAGCACTCTCAACACGCTGTCACTTCGAGACCAAGCAGGGTTCTCAGCCATGTGTTCATCGGCAGTTCTGACATTCGCAATCTCTTCCAGAAACCAGTTTTCACACTTGTCGGCTACCTCCTTGGTAAGCGCAAGGGCAGGATCGAGGAGTATGACAGTGGTTTCTTTTGTGTTGGGCAGGAATGGCAAAAGTGATAAGGCCACCGGGCCCCCAAGAGAATGACCTATAATCACATCGTACGACATGCCCATGACAAAATACGGCCGGAGGTCCTCTGCAAGGGTAGAAACCCGATAGTCGGTGCCTCGTCTCTATGCGTGCCCAAGGAGATTCGGTGCGACAACAAAGAACCCTGGTTAAGCTGTTAAAAATAGAGTATCATCGCTATAACATTGCAAAACCTGACCTTCCGCTGCCAATAGCTGAGCAATACCCTCCCATGAATGCGAGGACATGGTCAAACCATGAATGAGCAGAGCCCGTTTGGAAGCAGTAGGGGAACCCCACTGAGATGCCGAAATGGATGTATGCATGTGTACTTGGATGACTTGAATGTGTTTAGATATCTTTGCAAGTGGTACAGCTGGTGGGACGGGTCTGAAGAGGCTGGGAACTTGGTCTTCGCTTAAATACTAACGGTGTGACCATAATGAGAGCGGGAAAGCGCGTCAAAAGAGTAATCGTGTACAGGGCTAAGGCGTACCCTGACTGATGAACTGAATGGCAATTGATATATATGCCTACACTGTTGCGAAGCCTAGGCAACATCAATCATCGCACACGCCAGACTCCGAGGATGGACCGTATCTAAATGTAACGAGAAGCCATCGATAGTGCGATCTACGCATCAACGGAATTCTGAGAGCAGACTGATCGATGGCGCGATGACGATCCGTCTGCCTAGATGAAGCAATTTGACCCCGCCAAAACAGTATGGTGTATTAGTATGCGTCGCGGGGGAGTTGTGCTCTGGACGGAACCCTGCTACTTGAACGCGTTCGCGCTGCAGACCATATCAATGTCGTTTTGCTCAACTTAGCGAATTAATACTTGCTCGTATCGTGCCGGAACATGAGACATTGAACCGGATAGATTGACATGCGACTCCAGATACAACACTATCTTGTTTGATGAACATTTCCCCGAGACAGACCATAGACCCAACTTAACGTTCGCCAACGTTTCCGAAAAGAAATATTGACCGGAGTAAGATCGGAGCTTCTCAGGCGCCGTCGAACAAAAAAGGAAAAAGGAGACGTTGAACGTTCTGGTTCAACAATTGCTTGTGTGAGGTGAAGCCGTGAAGGACTTGACTGTTGTGCTTGACTCGTGACGGGATTCAAATTGACTCAGATCCGCTAAGGTCCGCAAATTTCAACTTCCCTTCATACTGCAAACAACATACCGACTCAAAGGTCAATTTGTCGCCGGTCTCAGGTGTCGCTTATGCACTGCAGTAAGCATTGGTTTTGTAGGTACTGGTATCTGGATATAATAATTCACTCACTTCTCTATCAATGATCACATATGGTGACGAAGTGCTAGGGCTCGAAACCCCCTACTCTCGAGCCAGTTGCCCGGCTCTGCCAACAAGCTCAAAGACCGGACCAGCACCAGTTGGATGTGGTCACTCGCGAAGCCTCAGACCTTGAAAAAGTCACGGATAGTACCAGGCTACCAGCAATCTTCACTGGCAACAAAGACTGAGATCGTCCAGTCCTGAATTTCGCACAAGAGACTTACATCGGCTCTTTGGCGCTTGCCAACTGAGATGCTGTCCCTCGTTTCTGTTTACTGGAAGATAACTACTTGTCGCCTGCATCAAAGCTGGCCCCTATGCCACTGACAAGAACATACTGATGATGAAGGAAGGTCGCCGTGCGCATGTCCAGTTCATGGTCCAGACTGCCTGTGGGCAAGGACTAGTAGCGAGAAGCCTTCTACTCTGACTCACGGCTTAAGGGGTCGCGATGACGTCTGCTTTCAAGCTACCAAGCAGCATTCTTCAGCCATACATCAATTTATCCTTGTCTCTACCTCGTCCGGTGTCAGCCAACCTGAAATTAGCATATTTCTTTGTACACAAGGAATTGACCATATCCGTGCACTGTTCCGATCTCATACCGGCTATCGCTATTTTGTAGTTGCTGTTTGCTTTACGCTGTCTCAAGATAACAGACCTATTGTTCGACTTCAAATACTTATCTGCTTTGAAATACTTATGAGCCCGTCTCACAAACATCGAGATCCAGGTACAAGGACCAAACACATTCCCCACACTATAGTCTGACCTCTCCTTAGCGGTTGTTACGGGATTCGCGGATATGGAGGCTTTGAAGCTTCACCCTCTAATCTACGCGCGCTCGAGGCTTGCTATGGACGACCATGACCTCACGGTTTCAAGGCGTTTATGATACAGTCAATTTATCTCCCGGTGTTTGACATTGGGCGACGGAGTAATAACAAGAACAAGCGAAACATGATGCCCTTGTTCCTTCCCTCGAAGTAGTACCATAATATGTAGAATTGCTCTTAATTTGAAAGGACGGTTGTTTTACCCTAACTCGTACCGCACCATTGAAGAAACTCAAAGTCACAGTGGTTATCTGATTTTTGCATCTCATCTTCAGGTGAAGATGAAAATAATAGAAGGCGGAGCTTTGTGTGATGTGATGTCCTCTGACAGGCAACTATTGAAGTTGGAAGGTTTTCCGATCCAATCCAGTGCAGTACTGTCGCATGAGCCATAGATGCCAAAGATACCAAACAAAGAATATGCGGCATCTTCTTAGGATGTGGTGACTCGCGTCCTCAGCCATTGGAATGTCTCCTGGTGCTGAAAAGCCAATGTCAAGAATGGGACAAGTATGATTCATTATGACCTACCACCTCCGCTAATATTCGATTCGCTGTGTCGACTTGAGATGTATCGTCTTCAACGACGGGTCACCTAGCACAGATACAAAGTTGCAATTCATCCCAAGTGGATTTTGACATGTGACACCCCACGTCAAGTACAGCCGAGGAATTGGGACCGCACAATGCGCGTAAACACCTGTGCAGTGACCTATATAGTGAGCCTGACAGAATGATTGCAAGCATGACAAAATCTGATATTCCCAGAATTGGCTATTGCGGTACCAAATAACTCGAATGATATCGATAAGTTCCCATGATCCATTGAAGGGCTGATGGGTCGGCGTAAAGCCTGAGAATTGTCAGATCGAGTCAGGATGGAACCGTTCTTGGATGACGCACATGTAGAACCATAATATTAATAGATGATCCCTTAGAGTTTGGCACGCTGGACCCTGGTTGTTAGCATAGATTCGTCAATCTGTAAGACTGGTGTCGAGTTCGGCAGGGAACTGAGATGAGAATGTAATAGGACTAGAGATAAGGACTTTTCGAGAGGCTTTTCGGTCTTTCTTGGAGAGGGGATCTCACTGTAGGATTCGCTGTAGATACCAGAGTGTTCATGAGCTACTTGTACTGAGAAAGCTAAGGATAGATGAGCCCCACGGAAAACAAAGAGGGTAGGAAGATCGAATGTGTAGTTTTTGACAGAATAACGAGGCTCGAGTAGTGTTGACAGCGGTGACTTTTGAAAATGGTGCGTCAGTAACGAGGGAAAGGGCTGAATATAGACAGAGATAACGAGTTTGTAGTAACAGGAACTGAGACCATATGGATCGAGGACGGCAGTGAAGTAATAAGCATCACTGAAATGAACACTTAACTTGTGCGCGTTACGAACGCTTACTATTTCACTAGTAGCGCACCCTGAAGATAACATGGGCTTGATTTGATCTCTAAAGTAATATAGACGACATGGTGAGCCGCAACGAAACAAAAATGCAACCAGCGCAAGTGTGAGCGCTTTCGAACCAAGTCACATTTACTGATTGAAGGAGGAGGAAAAGGATGTATACGAAAGGTAACGCTTTCGCATCCGTGAGTCACGTGGGCGGTCTCGAACGCGTCTAAAGGTTCGAGCGTTTTACGGTTTGATCTGAAGCGGTGGACCGGGCGCAGAGGATATGGAATCCTTACACTGATCTCTGGAGCGCACTACTGTCGTTTTTGATGCTTACCCAGAAGACAGTGTAGAGTGTGGAGACGCAATGGGTCCCAGCCCCAATCATTCTTATACCAGGCTCAGCTACCTTACTGAAGTTTAATTAAGCTTTGCTGATCCTGACAGGCGCAGTCCGGACTTGTCCGGACATTTTCGTGACGTCTACAGCCTCTGGAAAGCCGCTGGGAGTAATCGGCTTCGAGTCCAATATGGTACTTACCCCAACCACTGCTCTATAACAGAGATTTGTTCCGAACTTCTCACGCATCCTTTGCAGCAACTCTCGATCGAGGGACGCTCAAAATTAGAGGCGCTCGAGTCGCCTGCGCCCAAGGGTCTTCGAAAAACAGAGCCTGTGCAACGAGAGAGCGGTGGCTTGTGTGAGTGGCTTGGGCCTTGTGCTATGTCAGCATCAGTAAACCGGTGAGACTATCAGAGCGGGGTTAGAGATATTCAAGACAGGTCTTAATGTTATCATTTGAGTACATAGCTTCAAATTTCGTCACGACATTTTGTACGACATTAAAACCTTTTCCAAGGGCAATGCTGTATATTTGGCAATATAAAGCAATGGGGCCGCCTAGTAGTATAGTGCTAATTACGGAACTAGCTTGATAGTAACTCCTCCGATCTGCTCTGTTTAACTATGTGACCCAATTAGCAATGCGAGTGCCGAGAATGACTTTGTTCCACTGAGCAAGGTGCGTGTGCATGAGGATGAATAAAGCTGCTGGGTGCGGTTGCGAATGATTAGTATTATAGGAGTGGCAGGGGGTATGTACTAGCCAAATGCCATTTCGTCGAGCTGATCACTTGGTGATCGCCCCGCTTGCCATAATAAGCATGCTGTGGTAAAGAATTTTTTTTATAGCTAGATTCTAGACTCGGAACTCTTGAATTATTGGACGATTGCTTTCCTTGTTCATTCGAGTGAGGCGAAGTCAATAAATATGTCTTGGTCTCACAGGTTTGTTGATGTACTACTACTAGCTTAGGGCTTGTAGTCAGCAGTGCAACAAACATTGCCTCGAGGCTTGGCGAGGCTTGTACTATAATATAAAATGTGGGGATCATTATAATCATCTTACTTCGCTTCAGAATGGGCAAAGGCAACCACAATTCATCGAGGAATTTGACTCAAGAAATTGAATCAACAACTCGTGAAAGCTCAGTACGTTGCTCATGAAGATCACTTAATTCACTCCACTCCAAACACTGACATTGACCCATCCTTGGTCTAGCACCGACCCCGTGGCAGAGTCCGTCGATTCCTGGAGAAGGTTAAGGACGGTGCGAACAAATTGAAGTTGGTAAGTCCAGGAGCATGCGTAATAAGTGTCCTGGAATACGACTAAGATTGCAATAAGCGCTCGAACAATTCCCGCAGCCGTAGCCCTGCTCTCCCTAATATCTATCATGATGAACATGATCCATCGACCGTGAATATCGAAGTGGGTTCTCATACTTGTCATCCAGTCTCTGCACTCTCTAAATTCTGGCGGTCGCATAGGTTCATACCCGATCGGCGCTTCAGGATACGCAACAAGCTACAAAACACACGCATCCACTTTCTGGCCCTGCGATAACTGCGGTGTCCATTGGCCAAAACGCACAAGCGGATCTCGATATTGCTGACAGTTTCCAGGACACATATCTCAAACCCCTGAGGATGTTCGACGCTGTTATCGGAGGGATTGCGAATGTATGCAGGCCCTCCTCCCGATCAGAATCGAACTTATCTCGTTCCACAGATACATCCATATGCAAAGATGGCACTGAGCGTGCTGTCTTGTGCAGCCAAGGTATATTTTTTATCTCCCAATTTCCCATCATTACTCAGCAATCATTTATTCAGATTATTCTAGCTCAAGCGGATCGTGATGAAGCGGTGCTCGAACTTCTCAAGAAGATATGTGAAGTTTACAGCTTCATAACACAAGATGACATGCTTGACCAAATATCGTCGATGCACGCTATCCTTGCAAAGATTTCTCAACAGACACATGAATGTGCCCATTTTATCAAAAGTTATTCGGAGACCAAGAACTTTTGTGAGTCTTCACAAGCCGTTGCGTTCTGTACTGCTTCGAGCTATTATTATTATCACAGGGAACAGACTTGGAAAGAATGTCATCTCTGAAACGGAAGATACGATCAAAAAGTACAATGCCGTGTTCGATAGACTCGTGCAGAATTTCCGGGACCAGGTTACTCGCAACGTAGCAATATACGTTCACCGTATCGGTAATGGTTCAGACATCCTTGTGATTTGACATATATTCATACCTTTTCAGAGGAAATATTGAACCTCAGCGGCATGACTTACGCAGAGGGCGCGGGACTAGATACCAGAAGAGAATGTCTTCAAGGAACGCGTATAGAAATCCTTTCCCAGATCACAGAATGGATCAACAGCACTGGAGACAATATTCCTCGCGTGTTGTGGCTATCTGGCCCTGCAGGCAAGGGCAAATCGGCCATCGCCCATACTATTGCCAAGTGGTTCGAAGACGCTGGAGGGCTTGGTTCGTGTTACTCTTTTGACCGCCAGCGAGAAGCAGATCGTCGCCATGAAAAGATCTTTTCCACGATCGCACGCGACCTGGCTGACCGTGATCCGGAGATGAAACGGGCATTAGCAGATGCAGTTCAGGCTGCGAATTCGCTCAAGAAAACAGAGGATATCATCCAGCAGTGGCAGAAACTTCTTATAGAACCACTAGGGAAATTATCTCAGTCAACCGGGGAACCCATCGTGATTGTGATCGATGCAATAGACGAGAGCGGTGGAGTAGAGACACGAAGAGACCTCCTCCGTATTCTAGCCGGCAAACATCCAAACCCCGCTGTTCCAAAAATCACAGACCTTTCAGACAAACTCCGCTTCATCGTCACTTCTCGCCCGCTTGATGACATCAATAACGAGTTTCACGGTGTTCAGCATATTCGACAGATGTCGATGGATGACATTCCATCAGCATTCGCAGAGCGCGACATCCGTGCTTATGTATCCAAGGAGCTGGAAGGGTTAGGTTTTCAGGACAGACAGTTTGCAGTCCTTGCTAAGACAGCCGATGGACTTTTTGAGTGGGCGCGTCTCGCTTGTGGATACATCAGGAAGTCCCATGCTGGGCTATCGCGAAAGGATTGCTTCAACGCTGTGGTGTCACGCGACCCTGCTGAAAGAAGCATGTTGCTGTACAGCATGTACGAGCTCATTTTGACAGATATCATACCCAGGGCTACATCTACCAATGTCCAGCATTCGCAGAGACTGCGTTCGACTGCGCTAGCGAGATTCCGTTCAGTGATGGGACAAATACTAAGCATAGCTGAACCCCTTCCTTTAGCTTCCCTGAACGCCATGAGGCGCCATTTTCCAATGGAAGAGGATCATTTCGAGGTTGAGCTCGTAGTGAACAGCATGGGTTCCCTTCTCAGTGGCACAACCAACCCAGATTCCCCAATCAGGCCCCTTCACGCATCCCTCCACGATTTCTTAACGGACGAACAATCGAGTAGAGAATTTTTTATTGACCTGTCAAAGGCACAACGCAATCTTGCATTTGCGTCCCTTCGAGTGATGGAACACGGACTTTGCTTCAATATCTGTGATTTAAAATCATCATGCCTGCCTAATAGTGAAGATCCCGGGCTGCAAGAACGAATCCAAACATGCATCCCTCCACATCTGATATATTCATCTCGATTCTGGACTTCGCATGTACGAACCACAGTCTTCGACAAGGCGCTCGCGAACGAAGTGAAATTGTTGTTCGACCACGAACAGCTGTTTTTCTGGCTGGAGTTACTCGCCTTGGTCAATGCCCTCAGCGGTGCAGTCGCTGCCCTTCCGCTCATTGCCCACTGGATGAAGGTGAGCACACTGCTACCAGGTGTCAGATAAATCGCTCATGCAACTACAGGGCCACCCCAAATTCAAAGATGTCTCGTCAGCTACAATGGACGTACAGAGGTTCATTCAAGTCTTTGGCGGTATGATTTTACACAGCACGCCACATCTGTATGTATCGGCACTCCCATTCTCACCTGCCAATTCCCCTCTATCGAAAAATTTTTCTGCGTGGTTTCCGAATACGCTTTGTGTGGCATTCGGACGTGCTACGAACTGGCCGGCTGTTCAGACCGTACTCAGGGGGCACATTGGTTCAGTTTTGACGGCCTCGTTCTCGCCGGACGGCACTCGCATCGTCACTGGTTCTTCAGATCACACCGTTCGGCTGTGGGATGCAGGGACAGGGCAGCCAGTCGGGGGGCCCTTGCGGGGGCACACTGATTCAGTTTCGTGGATCTCGTTCTCGCCGGATGGCACTCGTATCATCACTGGTTCAAAAGATAGCACCGTTCGGTTGTGGGATGCAGGGACAAGGGAGCCAGTCGGAGAGCCCATGCGGGGGCACACTGCGTCAGTTTGGTCGGTCGCTTTCTCGCCGGACGGTACTCGCATCGCTTCTAGTTCTTTGGACAGTACTGTTCGGCTATGGGATGCAGTGACGCAGGAGCCAGTCTGCGAGCCTTTGCGGGGGCACACTGGTTCAGTTTGGTCGGTCTCATTCTCGCCGGATAGCACTCGCGTCGTTACCGGTTCCTTGGACAAGACTGTTCGGCTGTGGGACGCAGGGACGGGTGAGCCAGTTGGTGAGCCCTTGCGGGGACACACTGATTCAGTCAATTCGGTCTCATTCTCGCCGGACGGCACTCGCATTGTCACTAGTTCAAGGGATAGGACTGTTCGGTTGTGGGATGCAGGGACGGGGGAGTCAGTCGGCGAGCCCTTAAGAGGGCACACTGATTCAGTTTGGTCGGTCTCATTTTCGCCAGACGGCACTCGCATCGTTACTAGTTCGGAGGATAGAACTGTTCGGCAGTGGGATGCAGTGACGCAGGAGCCAGTTGGTGAGCCTTTGCGGGGGCACACTGGTTCAGTTTGGTCGGCCTCGTTCTCGCCGGACGGCACTCGTATCGTCACCGGTTCAAGGGATAGCACTAGTCGGTTGTGGGATGCAGGAACGGGGGAAGCAGTCGGTGAGCCCTTATGTGGGTACCCTTCATCAGTTTGGTCGGTCTCGTTCTCGCCGGATGGCACTCGCATCGTCACTGGTTCGGAGGATGGTATTGTTCGGCTGTGGGATGCAGGGACGGGGGAGCTAGTTGGTAGGCCTTTACGGGGACACGCGTCATCAGTCTGGTCGGTCTCGTTCTCACCGGACGGCACTCGCATCGTCACTGGTTCAGAGGATAGAACTGTTCGGCTGTGGAATGTAAGGACAGGGGAGCAAGTCGGTGAGCCCTTGCGGGGGCATACTGATTCGGTTTCGTCAGTCTCATTTTCGCCGGACGGCACTCGTATCGTCACTGGTTCAAGGGACAAGACTGTTCGGTTGTGGGATGCAGGAACGGGGTTGCCAGTCGGTGATCCCTTGCGAGGGCACCTTGGTTCAATCAACTCGGTCTCATTCTCGCCGGACGGCACTCGCATCGCCACCGGTTCAGCGGATCAGACTGTTCGGCTGTGGGATGCTGCGACGGGGCAGCCAGTTGGTGAGCCCTTGCGGGGGCACACTGGTTCAGTTTGGTCGGCCTCGTTCTCGCCGGATGGCACTCGCATCGTCACTGGTTCGGAGGATAGCACTATTCGGCTGTGGGATACAGGGGCGGGGGAGCCAGTCGGTGAGCCCCTACAGGGGCATACTTCATCAATTTTGACGGTCTCGTTCTCGCCGGACGGCACTCGCATAGTCAGTGGTTCTTGGGATAACACTGTTCGGCTATGGGATGCAGGGATGGAGGAGCCAGTCGGTGAGCCCTTGCGGGGGCACACTTCATCAGTTTGGTCGGTCTCGTTCTCGCCAGACGGCACTCACATCGTCACTGGTTCAAAGGATAGCACTGTTCGGTTGTGGGATGCAGTGACGAGGCAGCCATCGCAACAGTGCGCTGAGTCAGATCCTTCGGTATTCTTAGATGAACATCATACAATCGAGGCCACTACTACCATGGCATTGAACACTTGGAACAATCGCTTCATTCGCTTCTCGTCCAACTCTACCCATGCACTCTGCGACACCCCTGAGCTAAGGGAAGGAGCATTCAATGGCGACTGCAGTTCGACTCCCTTTTTCCTGAATAGTACCGATGGATGGGTAGTAGGGCCCCAACGTCAGCTGTTATTCTGGGTACCACCCGCTTCTCGACACCCATTCTATAACCCTGCAACCACATTAGTGATACCCAGAGGATGTCCTGAGCTTGATTTGAGCCGCATGGCACATGGACAACACTGGAAAAAATGCCGAGAAGAGTGAGTCTCTTTAAAACCCGGTCTGTTCCTTGCGCTTACTAAAACCAATGCTTGTAGACATTAGTACCGATGATGACCGCAAAAATGGATCCATTATGAATATTTTGTTGGAAATCAACCCGCCAACGTAGTACATAGTCACTTTTCCGTTTGACTCAGACCTCATTCGCTTAGCGCCACACCAGCGGAGTTACCTGATTAGGTAACTCCACGCACAGACACTTTCGTTTCGCTCGCTTTTTCGTTTTCCTCCAGTCTCTTATACTCGACTGGGGATAAGTAATATTCTAGTATACCTGCCACATTCCTTATTGATGTACTATCGAACTCACTAGAGTTCGTTCTATCTAGGTACATGATACAGTCTCTTATACTCGACTGGGGAACTCACTAGGTTCGTTCTATCTAGCCAGCGCCCGTTTTCTATTATATTTCAGATACAATTTATATGTGACCGATGGTACAGTGGAACGTACTTTGTATTCTATTGAATGTAGGATGTCCATTAGAATATTACAGCGGCAGGTGTCTACTAATCTACGCACACTATCATTCGACGGGAAATACATGATTTTTCACTTATTGCTGAATGACATCACAACAACACACATTCGTATCGGATTTATTGGAACCTATCGTCCCCCATACAGCTGGAATGGACTGACCAAGGGTGCAGTTAAATGATGATATTTGTACATAGCAGATAATAACAGAGTCTAAATACGTTCTAAGCAATGCAGAGCGACATTCTTGTAAAAATCTAAAGGGTATGATTACTGTCGGTACGCGTGGTATTCTGTTCATAGCTGCATATAAGAAAAAGGAGATTGAAAAATATCAAGAAAGTGAAAAGAAAGGAAAAGCCCACGTGACAGACTAAGAAAAGTTCTGCCCTGTTGGTCTTTCCGTTGTACTGCCCCTTATTTGACGGACCGGGCGTCCGCAGGGGGATAGACGTGCGGAGAACACACTTCGTGGTGGGTGATCTTTGGTGTGATGTATAGTGATATTGGGCATGCTTCTGGTTTCTGTGCGGGCGGATAGTGTCTTGTATTGCTGTGTATTCGATACCGACAGGAATTCGGCTGGTATCTAGCTCGATAGCGCTCCGCTCTCCGCAAGAATTGCTCGAGTGTTCTACTATGCATCCTCTTCCGACAGATGATAGGTGAAGTGAAGAAAATGATAATCCATATCTTTGTGACACGTAGCCTGTGCTGTAGACTGAACTTGAAATCGTGGCAGTCATCTAATTCTTGCATCTCGTCTTCAGATGAAGATGAAAATATAGATGGTAGATTGTAAAAGGGGATCCCCTCCGGCAGGCACCTATTCAAGTCGGAAAAATTTGCGACACAGTCTAGCGCAGTGATGTCACATGAGCGAGTCATGACTGTCTCTTGCATGAACCACTCGAGTTCACTATGATTCCCTCCACGGGTTGCAGGTAGATGGATGTCGAAGATACCCATCAATGCGCATGCGATATCCTCTTGGAATGTGGTTACGCTCCGCCGTTGAAATGTCTCTTGGTGCTGCAAAACGAATGTCAAGAATGTGACAAGTATGATTCGGTGTAACCTACCCTTTCCGCCAACAGCAATTGTACCGACTTAAGATGTATGGTTTTTGGCAACGGGTCGCCTCGCGGACTCATAACCCGGATACAAAGCTGTAAGTCAGCCCAAGCAGAGTCTGGTGAGAGGTCTGACACCTCTTGACAGCTGCAGCTCATCAACCAGGGAATTGGAATTGAAAAATGCGTGTAAACACCTGTGCAGTAACATAAGCATGACAGAATGATTTCAGGCATGACAAAATGGACTAACATCCAAAGAATTGGCCACTGCAGTAGATTGCAGATGGCATCCACACGCTGAATAGTGACTTCGGTGATATTAATGAGTCCCCATGATCCACCTGGAAGGTAGCAATGGCTCGGCGTAAAGCCTGAGAACTGTTAGGCCAGGGTGGAACTGTTCTTGAGTGACCGTGACGTTCGTGTAGAACCATTTCAACAGATGATCCCTTAGACTTTGGCATACTGGTTGTTAGTATAGATTCGTCAAATTACCTTGCTCTTAGTATCTGTTAAGTGTGTGCGATCAATTTCTTGAGCACACTATAGAGTCAAGTTTCTGATGCTTACCTGGAAGACAGCGAAGATTTAGTAGTGTATAGATGTAATGGGACCCATTCTTATACCATTGGCTCCTGGCTGTGCAGATATTGAACCCAGATATCAGAAACTGTTCTCGTGGAACTGCATCAGAAAACCCTAATATTAGTCTAAGGGCCCCCTTACTACATAGTTTAAGACATGCTGTGTTTTGTCCTTTGTCGAACACTGTAGTAATCGTACTTGATATATCGTGTAGCTGGGTGACTTCCCACAGAACCCTAGATATCGTTCTTAATCTTATTTGTCGGAGATTCGGCTCAAGTACATTATGTAACATCTAGGCAGACCAAATGCATCTAGATTTGAATACACGTTCTAAACTTAAACATGGACAACAACGACGATCATGATGCTGATCTATATCAACTACAAGGCATCTTGGTGCAGTCATTTTTTCAGGAGCCAAAGAATCATAATATGAACGCCTCGCACGCTGGCGAGCAAGAAGAACATATCATCTTATTTGAGGTGGCCTAATTCCTGATCCCCGTGCTAATGCCATACACCTTGGAAGGCTCGGTACTTGGCTCGCAATAATGGGAACTTACATTATTGGGTTTTGGGCAACAGATATAGCAGTCAAAATTCATTCCGCCCTGAAAAATGAGTTGTTGTCGGTGCATGTACAATGATCTATGTACTACTAAGTGTCAGACGATTTGAATCTAAAAGGGGTCCTACTCCAGTCTAGAATTGGGTCAGTTTGACGTGCGGACTTACAAAAAACCAGCGGCACGAGACAAGCCCACCTGAGTTCCCATAAATACTGTCTGCGGTAATCAAGCGCTTGAGCTTTGATTATCATTGCCAAGGTGTAAGGGACGTGTTACAGTCTTAACTACTTACAGTCGATTTAGATTTAGAACAGTGTTCTAAACGCTGCGGGAAGTCAACCGACATCAGAATATTTCGTAGCTATGGTAAATATATATATTAGATGCTGTAGTGTTTTCTCCCTTCAACGTTTAAAGTTCATGACATGAGGACAGGGCCGTGGCACTGGATTACATGATGACCGCTAGACACGAAATCGCAAGTGCCAGAAGCTTGAATACAGCACCATGTGACATGAGGCACCTCTAGATCTGACATGCGTGCAACCATCTCCTGCTACTAGCCAAAGGCTGTATGATAATATCTTCTTCTCACCAGTTCTCTGATTGGCACTACGATAATCAATTACACAAGACGCAATGACCGGTGCGGAAACCAAGTCCACTCATATTCGAGACTTTCCTTCCCCACACAACTAGCCACCGATATCCTTTTGCAACAAGCATGTCCTTACATCTTCCAACGTTTTACCAGCCAAGAAGTGGGCCTGTACTAGTCAACGAATCCGGTGTTCGCAATATCATAACATCTCCCGATCGACTTTTGAGAATCAGTCCTATGTCTGCCGAAGGAGTTCAAATGGAAAGATACGACAAAAAGAAGCCCATGTAGGTCGATATAGAGATACTATACCATGACTGACTGACTGACTGACTGACTGACCACTGGCACGCAGTTCAAGAAACACCAAGAATTACGCCATCCCGTTGATGACGACGAATCCTATCGAGTAGCACATTTTCATCGTACCATTTTAGTATCTCATGCATTACTTTAGGAGACCAGTTCCTCCTGGATGGAAAGTTTACACCCATCCTGAAGGCTGCCTCTATTACTGTTATGAGACCGTGGTGAATTTTGACGGGTGTTCAAGGAACATTCACGTTACAACTCAGGCGGATCTCGCTCACGATAGAATTGCTGAGACAATCGAGAACCTTGCAAAACTCGCCTACAGTCATGCTTGTCAATATCCTTCTTTCCCGATGAACGTAGACCTCGTGTTGGAACTTAAGGACGTTGGAGAAACTGTTACAGGAGGGTATTATTTTGTGCACCATGAGAACAGGTGCCTGTTCTGGTTGCAAGACTTCGATGCCACATTCATCTTGCGGGAATGCTGTGGGGTCACTGAACTCTCACATAAACGTAAGTTCTGTGAACTCATACTTGACCGTGTCTGATGAACACTTGCAGAGATCGAGCTGGAGGCGCAGTACTGGTATGCACTACAGCAATTTGTGAGTACATTCAATGTGTACTTCACTATCAGAATGTATTGTACTGATCACATCAGTCGAGGCATGCTGACTGCTCATGCAAGTAGGAAGCATATCGACTTGTTTCCGCATACAAGTGTTCTCCACTCTCAGGTCCTTCGACAATTGCAACAGATCATCCGTTTTGCGATAAGCGGTAAGATCTTTGCCGTCGGGACATCATACGAGGACTTGATTACGCATATCAGATTGCATGACTTCTGAGGTGTCGGCGGTCTGCGCTTTCAGCATTGATGTTCTCAAGAACACTCTGGAGCTCATCAAAGATGTGGATGGTAAGTCACACCAACTCCTGAGACCATGAAACTCATTGCATGTCAAGTGGAGAACGATTATATTCAGTCGGCACATGACAAATGTTTCATTGGTAAGTAATCGTGTTTTGCATGCAGTAAATCGACGTTCATGTCATCGCAACCATTAGCGAGGATGATGAACCATTTTAGTACGTGACCCGATTCTGATTTAAGAATCTTTCCAATCTCTTGCGCTAGGACACTGTCAATACCTCAACTATCACGGTCAGCGAAGTGCACGGCTTTCGCGAGACCAGACTGTACATGGCGACTCCTACGAGAAGCGGTCCGTGATGATGAAATGTCTTGCACCCTTACTCTTCAATGCCCCTTATGAGCACATCCATTCTCTCCACAAACTCTACGTCGACTCCATAGTCAATCAACTCGACTGGCGCACCTTCGTTCAGAAGCTGAACGCCGAGATGCAGGCCTTCAATCTGCTCGTAAGCTCATTTTCGCCATTAAGTTTCCAATGTGCAGACCATGCTGACACGATGATCAGGCCACAGTGCTCTTGAGTGTCAATGTTGGTTTTTTGGCGATTCAGAGCGTAGATGACGGTGGGGGAGATTCTTTGTCACAAGTTGCTAGCTACCTCTCAGTAATATCAAGTTTTGGGAGTATGCTGCTTGGCGTGAATATTGCCAGACAAAGTTACACACAAGGTCCAGACATGGTTGATAACGTGGTGCGCCTTCTTACAACTCGTTTAGTGACCGTCTCTAATGCACGCATCCAATTAGCAAGCACACCTACAGAGCATAGTGCACCCGAAGCACGGCCTCGAGACGCTTGCAATCATATACAGCTTACCATATGCTTTACTCATGTGGGGGTACGTTCCACCACAGCCTCCCTATCAATTTCAAGTTATTCACTATAGCTAATAGGATGATATTTTTCGTGCTTGCATTCTTTACTGAATGTTTCCGACACTCGAGCGCGGTACCCTCGGTCCCCGTGAGTGTGATGGCGCTCATTGTGCTAGTGCTTATCGGGTGGTCTTGTCACACGTTGAGAGACAGCGCGGAGTGTGGGCACTCGTCTGGAAGCGTACTTATGGCAGTAAAGTGGGTCAAGGATTTACCCAGATGGATTCTGGCAAGTGTGGTACGCTCGGTTTCCGCGTCTCGGTAAGTGAAACAGAATCACAGTAGGGGTTTTTTGAGTTATGGTGGGAAACCATACCCCACTGGACATTGCGATGGAACTTGATACTTGTTGATTACATTCTGAATTCAAGGATATCCCGTGGATTTCCCTTTTTTGTTGTAAGTGTCATGTGTTCTCCTAGGTTGGGATATTGTTTGTATGTTCGCCCTTCCAAGGACAAGACACGTCTAAGGTTCTAACCTCTAACTGGCCCAAAGTCACAATTAGATTATGAAGTCAAGTTCAGAGCCCCAACGCAGCGTTGCAAAATCTTGTACGCTCGCAGGGTGGCATCTACGTGTCAGCGGAGAACTTATCTTGGTGCGACTAGGTAAAGGAATGGTGTATTGCTGCGAAACTACATCGTTCATGATACTCGAGCAATAGAGTCTGAGAAGGGTATCAATAACGACTGTATCATTTGAACGTAGATGAAAACTACACCACAAAACATATATCTTTTCAAGTGCGTCCTAGAGTTTTGCTCTTCGTAGCGGAACTTCATTCATGATCATATCCAGATTCTCGTATTGAATCCAGTGACCAATTCCAACACAAACTTTAGCACGCACTCTCGCCACATCACAAGGGACGTGCTCCAAGTGACAAACAGCACCAAACGCCGGGTCTGATGCTAGCACGGTGATCTTCACGTGAGGTGGGATGCTTTTGAACAAGCCACTGAAAGACCATGGCCTATTATGCTGTTCACAATTTATCAGCAATGCTTCCTATTTCAATACCAGAACTATTACCTCAAATATCCTCTCGACAACAGTACGATCACACATAGAGACTCCCAGCACTCTCAACACGCTATCACCTCGAGACCAAGCAGGGTTCTCAGACATATGGTCATCGGCAGTTCTGACATCCGCAATCTCCTCCAAAAACCAGTTTTCATACATGTCGGCTAGCTCCTTCGTAAGTGCAAGGGCAGGATCGAGGAGTATAACAGTGGTTTCTTTTGTGTTGGGCAGGAATGGCAAAAGCGATAAGGCCACCGGGCCCCCAAGAGAATGGCCTATGATCAGGTCGTACGATGTGCCCATGACAAAATACGGCCGGAGGTCCTCTGCAAGGGTAGACATCCGATAGTCGGTGCCTCGTCTCCATGCGTGCCCAAGGAGATTCGGTGCGACAACAAAGAACCCTGGCTAAGCTGTTAAAATAGAGTACCATCGCCATAACGTTGCAAAGCCTGACCTTCCACTGCTAATAGCTGAGCAATACCCTCCCATGAATGTGAGGACATGGTCAAACCATGAATGAGCAGAGCTCGTCTGGAAGCAGTAGGGGAACCCCACTGAGATGCCGAAATTGATGTATGCATATGTACCCGGATGACTTGGATGTGTTCAGATATCTATGCCAGTGGTACAGCTGGTGGGACAGGTCTGAAGAGGCTGAGAACTTGGTCTTCGCTTAAATACTGACAGTGTGACCAAAATAGAGCGGGAAAAGCGTGTCAAAAGAGTAATCATGTACAAGGCCAAGGCGTATCCTGACAGGTTAGGAGACTGAAGAATTGAATGGGGATTGACATGCCTATCCGCTGCGAAGCCTAGTAGGCGCCATCAACCACCGCACACCCCAGAGTCGGAGGACGGTCCGCATCAAGAAGCCGTCGATAGTGCGATCTACGCATCTGAGAGCAGGCTGAACGAAGATTGTCGATGACAACATGTCTGCCTAAATGTGAGGGTGAAGCAAGTTGACCCCACCAAAACAGTATGGTGTATTAGTAACCTCCCGGCTTCGTCGCGAGAGAGTTGTTCTCTGGAGGTAGCCCTCGTGTTTGCGCTGCAAGTCATCTCATTGTCGTCTTGATCGGCTTATTAACCCAGGCGAATTGATACTTGCTGGTATCGTGCAGGAATAGGAGACATTGAACTGGATAGTTTGACATAGGACTTCAGATACAATAATATCTTGTTGGATGAATATCTCCCCGAGACGGACCTATGATTAAAACGTTTGCCAATATTTGCTTGATATGCAATTGCTAATTCCAATGTTGGATAAAATAGGTTACGGACCTTTCGAGCCTGTCACGCGTAACAGAGTTCAGCGCTTACTTGATGCGACAATGTCACATAAGCAATTATTCAGATCGACGAGATCTCAACGGACTCTGAGCATTCAACTGAAAGGTTGCAAGAGTATCTATTTATTTTTTCCTTTTTTGTTTGATGGCATTGGCTAAGTCCCAGCCTGGTTCCGATCTTACTACGCCGGTGAATTGTCTTCTCAAATTTCAAAATCTCAACTTAGACTTCTCAAGTTTTCTTTTGGAACGTTCTCGCCTCACCACACTCGTTCGTTTTTGTAGTAGGTACTGGCATCTGAATATGTAGTAATGTACAATCATTCACTCACTTCTGTATTGATCATGAGCACCAACAGGCAACAAAAGACTAAGATCGCCAACTCAGATGCTATCCTCGCTCTGGTTTGCCTACTTGTTACAGCTGACCCCCATGCCGCTGGCAGGAATGTATCGACGATGAAGGAAGATCGTTGTGTGCATGTCCAGTTTGTGCTGCGTGCAAGGCATCCTTCTGCTGTGAATCGTGGCTTAAGCGGTCATGATGACATCTGCTTTCAAGTTACGAGGTCTTCTTCAGCCATGCGTCAATCAACTCTTGTCTCAATGTCAGCTAACCTGAAGTAATAATAGTAGGCTTTTTTGCACTCGAGAAGCTGACCATATCCGTGGACGGTTCCAATCTCATGCCAGCCATCTCTATCTCATTTATAATTGCCGTTCACTCTATGCAGTCTCGAGATAATAAATAGACCTATTGTTCAACTTCGAAAAATTATCTGCCTTCAAATTCTCACAAGCCCGTCTCACAAATATCGAGATCCACGTACAGGGACTAAATGCTCCATCTATGCCCTGACCTTTCTTTTCACGGAAGTGGAGGGCTTGAATCTTGACACCTCACTCCCTAATCTATAGTGTTACTCAAAGTAAATTTTGCCCTGTAAAACAAACTCGGTAAAGCTTGTAAAAAGCTCATTTAAGTCTTCAACAAACTCGGCATAAGACACATGGCACACAGTGGACTTAGAAACACTTGATGAAATTTCGAGACATGTATACTACTTCACAAAGTATGTAGATGGTAGTTAATGAGCATGACATAAATGCACTGCAAGATCAAAACAGAGTCTGGGAGCACAAACAACACAAAAACCAAAAACAAGAGCAGCAGGAGGGGTAGACAGAATGAGAGCAGCCAGAGGGGCAAAGGGAACAAGAGCTGCTGGAGGGGCAGAAAAAGCAACAGCAGAAGGGGCAGAAGGAACAAGAGCAGCAAAAGTAATGGGTTCTGTGGGAGGCAGAAGGAACAAGAGCAGCAAAAGTAATGGGATCTGTGGGTGCTAGCAGGGGAGGAATGATTT
>MU172973.1:252890-279986 GCA_016695475.1 Suillus decipiens
AAGACTGGCCTTTGCTTTAAAGCATCAACATTGGACTGTGGAAGACTGGAAGAAGGTGATTTGGTCAGATGAAACAAAAATCAATAGAATGGAGTCAGATGGTCAAGAATATGTGTGGAAAAAGGCAGGAGAACCACTAGGAGAAAGAGAAGTTAAGGGTACACTGAAGTTTGGAGGAGGAAGTATGATGGTATGGGGGTGTATGGGGTGGAATGGAGTTGGGATTCTCTGTGAGGTGGAGGGAAGGATGAATGCAGAGCAGTATACAGTGGCTCAAAAAACTGTCCGCATGTTTTGACATTTTTCACTATCTATAATATTGTGTGAGAACAAACAAATGCCTCAAGGACATGCTAGTACCACATTGTATCATGGCTTCAGGGCTTCCATTTGAGCCCTACACCATGGGAATCGGTGGAGATATGGTGGAGATATAAAGCTTACAAAATGATGACTCATGTGGACAGTTTTTTGACTCAAGTATTTTACAGCAATAATCAGGTATTCTAGTACTTTGTGTGACCTCCCTTGGCTTTAATTATTTCCTCTATCCTTCATTATATTATCTTAAAACTATATCTAACTATATAAACCAGAATATCTCATGTGTAATAGTTGTAATCACTATGACAGCTATCTTCTATGCTCAAAGGGATAATATACATACTGTGTCCTATGCTGGCTTCTCTGCTCATCAAATTTTCTTTAGAACTGGAGTATGCAAGTTTAATATGCCCAAGGTTATCAAAAGAAAGCCACCCAGATGAGGAAAACTCTTGTGAAGGATGTTCATCCAAGCTCACCTCTACTGATAAATGCTGTCCAAGCCACATATTGTATCAGTTTCACTACTACCACTACTCTCTCTTCACATACTGCAAGAAAATTTTCTCAATGCAGCTCATCTCAAGACTGTCACAAACCTCTTCTCTCCATCCAACATAGACAGAAAAGACTAGTCTCTGCCTTAACTCATCAAAACCATATATATACCTTCCCATATGACCCAATCCTACTAATTATGGTCTCATCTGACAATATAACACACTTTTAGTCCTCTACAGTCCAGTTTAATGAGCCAAGGCAGAGACTAGTCTTTTCTGTCTATGTTGGATGGAGAGAAGAGGTTTGTTACAGTCTTGTTTTATCAAGACTGTCAATGTGGTGGGCAATACAATCAGCATCTTCCACTATCTGCAAGGTAAACACTACATTTAACCTTGGAGTCAAATTTAAGTTAGTGTCTATCCATAGTCATATCACACCTTCAATGAATTGGTCTATTTCACTACCCCCTGTGTAAGTCTGTCAGTCACTTCAATGGTTTGGAATACTGAATTATCTGCAGACTAGCACTGTGATCCAATATTGACAGACATATTACCATTTCCACCCAACCAGGTGGTTCAAGCACATACAGTCATCAAATAGGCCCACTTATTACTGGCAGGCCTTCTGGATCTGCTAATGCTCCTCCACTCCCTCTAATGTCTACATACCAACTATCATCTCTCATCACATCATATACTTGCAATGCTCCTCCATCTAGCATTCCACTCCCAGGTCCACCTTTACATACCCTAAACAGTAGTAGCTAGCAGTATGGAAACTGAAACTGTACTCATACCTCCTGAAGACCCTATGATTTCCCTTGCCTCCAAAAGTCCTCAAGGAAGCAAACTTTAGCAATAGAGCTTGTCATGTATCCCCACAATGCAAGTCACTTTTCCCTATGAAATATTTGTGATCTTAAATTGTTTTTGACAGTTTCTGCCTTTATCTTCTCATTCTGATGATGCTCTCCTACATGAGCCCATCACCATAACATGTCCAGATCATCTGCTTTCTGGGGAAACCTTTGCATCCCAACTTCAGTTTTTTTCACAACAGCACTGCACCTACCATCTTGAACTCCATGCATCTAGTCCAGATGATGCTATCATTGATCAAATATACACTGGTGTCCATGCTATGTGTTACAATCACTATACACCCCTATCTATTCTCCTTTTTACATTCTTTTCTCTTTCTTGCTTACTTCATCATTTCCTTGTATATCACTTTCGCCCATGGTCACTTGACCATACATTCATATGTGACTCATCTTAGCTCCACTTATGACTCATTCCGACTCCCTATGACATCATATGTTCAACACATTGTACTTTAGCTGCCTTCCTTCCTTGGTTATGTAGCCCTGTGTATATCTGATGAGCCTGCCCTAAAGTTCTCCTTACTTTAGTATATAAATGCTTGTAGATACATTGTATTCTCTATTCTAATCTTACTGGGTTTTACCTGGATTCTTCCTTTGCTAAGGACCCCCAATCCTTAGTCATCTAAGATCATATCTAAGCTTAGCATACCTAATCTTAGTCTAAAGTGAGCTTTCTTGCCTTGACTCAGCTAGTTCTGTGTACCTTACACTCGGAGCTACCTTCACTGTTATAGAACATATTCAGTTCAGCCAGTCTAGTCCTCTCAGGCACTCGACTGTCTTCACTGCTTACCTTAGCCTATGCTAGACCTTTGTCCGGCTAGTGTAACAAACCCATGACTCTCGAGGCCACTTGTTTGTGGCAGTTGTATTAAGAACTACCCTAGTTCATAACATTATAATGCAACTTGGATCACTCAAGTTTCTCACATATTCTAAGATGGAATTTGACTTAGACACAGATAAAGAAAATCACAATATTCAAGTCTAATATGCCCACCTCCCTTTTCACCTCCTGATGCCTGGTAATCATAGTAGGTATCCAGGTCGACCATTGAGTGTAGATACTGAAAATTCTTGGTGGTGCTACACCTTTGCTGCTCTGAGCAAATTAGCAAAGCAAATGGACCATCACTCTGGCCAAGTCAGAGTGCTTTTGTTGTGTATGTCATTACTGTCTGCTCTTTCACTATCTCTAACATTATATGCCAGGTCCTAAAGAGGGTGCAATTATAGGACCTATCTCATCTGGTAACACTGAGAAGCATGCATGCTTTGCAGATCATATTCACTACTTTTTGGAAAAGGGTGAACCATGCTCTCACATGTCCTGTTATCTTGCATGTCCACACACTTTCCAGTCCTGCCCCCCTTGCTCAGGTTCTATCATCAGTGTGGGCACAGATGATGATTTGGATGATCATTCTAGTGGTACAGGATCTTCCCACTCATCTCCTATTGACCTTACAGACTCTCCAATCATCATTCTGAACCTGCTGCCAGAACCTCTAACTCACTCCCTGACTCTTATATCACCTGCTCTGCATAATCTTGATATTAACTCACCAGTGCCTGTTATTCCACCATCTTCATCTTCTGTCATTACTTCTGCAGTAACCTCACCCATCCCAGCATACACTCCCTCTAGCCCACCCTTCATCACCAATCTTATATCCCTTGATACAGAAATTCGTGCTTCTGGACTTGTCCATCTACAGAATGCTTTCTGGCATGTTCAATCAGAATCACTTGAGGTGACTGTCAGTGGACTGCTAGCATTTATTATTTAGCCTCATCACAAGCCTGATAGACCATTTGAACAACCTTCCCACATACCCTCAAATTTCACTCTTGTTCCTGCAGAAGTACATCTAGATGAAGTTTGGACTATGCACTGGGGGTTTTGAGTGTAAGTTGTGATTGACTTATCAAATTATTCAACCTAATGTTGACATTATATCTTTTCAGTGGTCATTCTACTGATGCTATAGGGGATGGTGTCATGCACCAGGTCCTATCTGAAGCCATCTGTGTCACTAGTGAATGCACTTGTCAGGACATTAAAACTACTGAGGATAGTTATGTATATCTCTAGGTTGAAGATTTTCCAGATGCTGCAGTTGAAGACTATGCCTTTGCATTAGGCATCCTATGCACCATGTTTTCCTTTGTGTGCACAGTGCACCTCTTCCTGTTTCCCCTGCCCTACTTTAAGCTACCATAGGAGGGATTGACTCAGTGGTTGACTCTGCATGGCTTACAGCTGTTCTTTCTGATACCTTCAATCTGATCAAGCTTTTCCCATCATTCTTTGATGCTGCTCAAGATACTTCCCATCTTGATCCAAAGGAAACTCAGGACCTTCAGCATATTTTACATTATGTTGGCAAACAAAGTGTACACTGTTTATTTCTCTTCTTTGAAGACTATCAACTGACATTCACTAATAGCTCTCACAGCTTTCTCACACACAAGCTTCACAGTGGCCAAATATGGTCCAAACTCTTTATTTGTCCTTACTGCTGGGTATCCATTCCATTCAGGTCACTGACTCTGTAATTCATGCTGCATTTCATAATGGTCTTGACCAATCCTTATCCCCAAGTCATTTTTCTTTCATTGCAGTAAGTTTTCTTTATTCAGATCTGCATGTTTGTTTTAATTGACTGTGGCCAGGTTATCTCAAGTTCATCCAAGTACATTTTGCACCAAGCATATGCATGTTGTCAGCTCTCATCTCCTGCCCAAATTTTTCCTTTCCTGTCATTCAAAATGTAAGGCTTGGGGTGAGTTCGAAGGGGAAAAGAGAACAGAATGAGTGAGATATAAGAGATATGTTAGTGCATAACATGAAGAGAGATAAGACTAGAGACAGGGACTTTCTAGGTGTTACAATTGTTGTACGCCCCCTTTACTTTCTTTCTTGCCTATGCCTATCTTCTTGTTTATGTCATCATTCCCTTGTATATCACTTTTGCCCACGGTCACTTGACCGTACATTCATATGTGACTCATTCTGACTCATTCCCTCTTCTGACGTCATATGTTCAACACGTTGTATTTCACTACCTTCCATACTTGGATACATAGTCATTGCTTATCCTCTCGAGCCTGCCCTAAAGGGCACCTTCTACTTATGTATATAAGCTCGAGTAGATATGTTGTATTTCCTCATTCTAATCTTACTGTGTTTTACCTGGATTCTTCCTTCACTAAGGACCCCCAATCCTTAGTCGTCTAAGATCGTATCTAAGCTTAGCACACTTAAGTCTTAGTCTAAAGCAAAGCTTACTTTGCCTCGACTCAGCTAGTTCCATGTAACCCTACTCAGACCTACCTTTGTCATTGTAGAATGTATTCGACTCAGCCAGTCTAGTCCTCTCCAGCACTTGACTGTCTTCATCACTTACCTTGAACCCACGACTCTTGATACTGCTTATTTGCAGCAGTCATGTTCAGAACTATCCCAGTTCATAACACTAGGAGGCTTTCTGTTGTACTTGGAGCGGGGATCTCACAGTAGGATATGCTTCACTACACTCAATATGCTGTGTTTTGCTATGCTCGATATGCTATGTTTCACTATCCTCTGTTTTCGCTGTAGATATGAGAGTACATGGGTGGTATATATAGTGAAAATAGTAAGGGTCCTTGGTGATGGATGAGCCGAACAATTATGTGAAAATGGAGCCAGATGAGAGTGGTGTCGTGCTTGACAGGGTAGAGTAGAATGGAGAGGAAAGATGGTATGAAATTTTTGAATGAGTGGTGGTATAATGAGTATGATTTTGGTAGAGTAATGAGGGTTGAATATTGGTTTGAAAATGGCGAATTGAGAGTAGGGTGACTTTAACAAGAGACAGGAACTGAAGGTTGACAGAGATGACAAAGTTGTTGTAAGGGATAGGGACCAGGAGCATATGTGTTGATGATGGCAATGAAGTAATGAAAAAGGAAAGAAGGAATGTATCTGCATGACTTCTGGATGCAAAGTGTGTCACTGTTCACATTACTAGATTGTGTGGATGGTTTGGAATGTGTCGAAGGGTCCAAGCATTAGAGTTTGATCTGAAGCATTGGGCTGGGCATAGAGGACATCCAGTTCTTACACAAAACATCTGGCAACACCAACTTCACATCTGATATGAATGTCCTGCTCCCCAGCCTCCAGGAGCATCTCAAACACTACTTTAGAGGCATTGGCCACCTATTGCATCCTTTATTTGCAGATGTCATTGAGCCTGCCCAGCATGTCATTGACAATCAAGACTTATGCTATCATTCATGCCACTTCATCAAATTGATGAGTGGTATTAGCCTTCTCCCTTCTGACGATAAATTTTTCACTGTGTGTGTATTTGATTGATACAGATAGTTCATTGACTAATGATTTCATAGATTGTCCTAAATCAAAACATCCCTGACATGGCAACCTTTAATAAGCAGTATGATGTACATCTTTTCAGTTGATTGATTAGAACTCAATTTGACAATACTCAGGTTTAGAGTGATCTTTTACTGCCTGTGTTTCATGCTTGCACCTATACAATGGACTTGTTCGCTAACCCAGTACTTTGTACATTTTTACAACACCTCCTTCCAGGCAATGACTTGACTATAACTCCATTCAATGTCTATCTACATGCAGCTCTGTTTGATGCAGGTCATGATGTTTTCAATGCATGAATCTGTGCTTCTTCATAATTCACATTCCTTTGTAACTTGCACTCACAGGTACTTTTTTCTTACTAGATTGATACCAATAGCATTGACTCATACTCCCATCATTAAAATACAGCAGAGAATGATACAATTTTAGTACCCATTAAATGCATGCTACATTGGCCATTGAAAAATACCCTGGCAAATCCCCAATGCTACTACCCATAACATGCACCTTCTACATGTAATACTTACTGCTGTGCAACTATGACACTTCATGTGCTTGCTTATACATCAGCTATGAGAATAGCAGACAATGCTATCCTGTATAAATTCTTGGTGAAACTATGATACTGAAATGCAAATAATGTGTCCTATACCCATTGAAATATATCATAACAAACTTGTAATGCAGTAACCCATAGTGCATGCTGCTGCTCCATAGTATCTATCAACAAATCTTGGATGTAAGTATTTAGATACTCTAGCTGCTGAGCTGTAAGTGGACAGTTCAGCTCCTCTACCTCTACAACATTATGTTGTTCTGTCCAGTGCACAACAAATAGATTGTGTGCCAGATGGTCAGGAGGGTTTTCACTGGTATGATGGCTATGAAGGTGATAATCTTCAAAAGCCTCCCAATCAATACCATATCCTTCAATCTCCTCAGGAGCTAAGTCATCTGCAGCTGGTTGAAAATTTTGTAGAACATTTCCATTAGCATCAACTCCTTACCCTCCTCTGCCAATGACACTAAAAACATAGGGCATGAGGACTATCATTATGCTGTATAGGCAGTGTCATTGTGTGAGAATTCCAAGCATTTGCCCACTACAAGGCTTTAGTATTAATGACATCAAGAAATAGATAGTGAAGAAGCCAGATGTGAGAGTAGAGTTTGGGATTTAGGGCATCATAGACCTTAAGATTTTGGAAAACAGTTTTCCATTTGAAACCAACTGCACTGGTCTAATCAACCCAAAGGCATTCAATCTGAATGTTATGGACACTGCTATTTGAGTGCATAAATATGTAAAAAGCAGTCATTGCTACTAAAATAGTTACCATCCCCATATATATGACCCACAGTTGTAGCCTCACATTTCTTCCATACGCCATGCCACCATAACATTCTCACCTCCATGGTCACCTCATACACATTGTGGGAGGCCATGCTTTTGGATGAGTGATTGAAAAAGATCAAAGATAATCTCAGCTTAATTGTTATTGCTAACACAGATGCCAGTAATAAAACACAAAAATCCATCAATGAAGGCATGGGTCATCATTTTGTAGCATATAAGGCCTATAGAGCTCATATGTGAGGACTTGGTCAATGCCTGCTTAAGATAGAATCATTACTATGCTGGCCATCATAGTGCTGCAAAGGGTTAAAACCTGCAACACAATAAACTTGCCTCTGAATTCAGTGAAGTCCAAAAGCTGCTACTGGTGGGCCATTCACTTGGGCATAGGACTCTTGAATCTGCTGACAAGGAAGGTGTTGCCCTAGATAGTGGAGGTGTCCATCTATCATTTGGTGATCAAATGATGGAAATGTATTCAGAATATCCAACATGATCCTGTCTAGTTCTTCATCAGTCAGTGTTGACTGTGATTCAGTAGATGATGTATAGATGCAGAAGACATGCCCATCTTTGTCTGTGAGTGTGACAAACACTGGATCACCTGGCTCTACTATTTGTTGCTCCAGGGCACACCATCATATTGTTCTAGCAGACACATTGAAGACCTATGCAAGATGAGTTGGCCCTGCAAGCTGGTAAGCAGTTGCAAGAACATCAGTGTCAATTTTGATGCAAGGACAGCCTTGTCCACCAGTATGAATGCTTCTTATATGAGCTACTTGTGGTGCATCAGGCTCATCAGTAGATGATGTCTTGGCAATCTCCAAGTCAGCAACCATCTCATGGATGCCAGAAAGCATAGTATGGTGGTCATCTGGTGCAATAATTGTTGTATGCTGGTCCTCATAAGTCACATATATGTTAATTGAGAAAAGGACTCACATGTTAAATGTGTTGTTCAAGGTTCATGCACATAGCAATTTGCTCATCTAACCAAGCAACATCCCCTACTTGTGTTGAGTGCTCTCTGAACATCATTCTTAAGATGCTCAAAATCCAGAGAAATAGTTCCCAAGGGGAGTGTAGGTTCTGCATCCATAGGTAGGGTGGTAGTGTTCAAGGCAAAAGGCATTGTCAGCAAGCACCCAAGATTAATGGAATATAGTTGATTGCTTCAGAAATTCAGGTACTACATATAGTAGATAATGACAGGTAGGGATCAGTATGCATAAACCCCTGGATACTGGGGGCCATACCTGCACCCATACCTGCTGTAAGTGTTACTCAGTTAGTGAAACAAACACAAGAACTCAGAATGAAACACACCAAGAATTTGTCTGCAGGTGATATTAGAGATGCCAGACAACTGGGAAGATGATGATGAACAATTCTGAAAGATTTATTAGAATTATACTGGGAACAGTGGAGTAAAAACTGACATAAGAAGCCATTTCCAGCAACTGGCACAGGTGACATGGTCAATAATGTGACAGAAAAATACCATTAGAAGGTTGCAGATTCATCTGAGTGTCCATGCCATTGTATCTTTCACATGGAGATTCTCATCATTCATCATGCCAATCAGGAGGAGAAGCACCTGGGCAGAGAACTTTGGGATCAGGACTGTCCAACTGTCCAAGTGTGCTCTTGATGTACTTACTTTAGTGTTATACACTCCTTGCTTACACCACTCATGTCTGAATGCTCTGACCAAAAATGTCCTGATATGATGATTAGAATCACAGCACACAACATTACAAAGATGGTGCTCACATATTTCCCATGGATGTGGGCTTGTGAGATCTAGAGTGGCATCATGATAATGCATTACAAATGAATCTCATCATTAAAGTTGAGATCACTCATGAGTTTGATAAGCTGACTGTGCACCATATCCTCAACAAGGTTGACAGCCTCTAGGTTTGTATCTTAGGTTTCACCTAAGACAGACATCTACTAAGCATCATAAATTCCTGCCAAGCCCAACATGTGCATAATAGCAATGACATACCATCTGATATATTTCTTGTAGTCATGACTGGTGCCATCTGAGGGTCACCATCAAAGAGTCTTGCAGAATCACAGTTTTAGGGTTCCAAGTATATTCCCAAACCCTAATGTATGGGTCTGCATTAATGTTACACTAGTTTGGTGTACAGACATTACCACTTGTTCACAGAGTTGAGATTTCTTTGCCTGAACATTTTGAACTGAAATTGTTTGGTTTGTAAGCATCATGACAGTGCCATATAACCACACTGTAACATACCTTGCAAAAACCAAATGATGCCATGGACAAGAGCCAAGCCCTGAGCTTAGATGCTGGATGAAGTATAGCACTTTTAGAGGATTGGGAAGGTTCATGTAGGTGTGCAGGGACGTGCTAGAGGGCTACAATGGAATATGAGAGTACAGACTATGGTTGGATGGTAGATTGAGTAGTGCTAGAGGCCATGTACATTATGATTTTGTTTGGATTACTTCAAGTTGAGTGTCAGTTGTTTCTGATATTATTATTAGCTCAAAACTGTGGGAAATAGTAGCAGACTTCTTTCTATAGATGATCATGGGGATTTCTCTATCCACATATACTGTTGTTGGCAAAACTGTGTCATTGTGCTGTGCCAGTTGTGCCATTTTGGCAATTGCCAGCGATATCTCAGGGGTCCTGGCAAAACTTGGCACAACTACATAGTAGTAGTACCAGAGGTCAGGGAGCAACTTTGACAAACTCATCACAGTAGATTTGCCATCAATCCACCTATTAGATCACAGTAACAATATTATAGGTTTTTTTACCAAAATGCCTACTGAAAAACATCCAGGTGGCTGCCTACCAGCCAAAATCCTAACTGATAACTTCAAGGAACTCAAACAAGTTGATAAGTCCTATCAAAAATTCTGGAAGTGCAACTATTATACTTCAACCAGTGGCAGTGGTCAGTGCATTGAAGGCTGAGATAACTCTCTTACATCTCACAAACCCCAAAGAGTACCCAGATGCTCCACCATCTGTCTGCAATGAAGCTCACAGAGTCTTATTGTAGAAAGGTGCTGCCATTGGCCTGACAGAAGCACCACTTTTTCATGACTTAGACACCTGCTTTGGATGTTGCTCCAATCGATCAATCTAACATCAGAACAAGTGGTTTGCAGATGGTCAAGCCAATGGGAAGGATTGGTGAGAAAATCTTTCAATCTCTGCAAAGATGTACCCATTGAAAACACTTGCAATCACCTTATTCTCAATTGTCCCTCATGCGGCAGATGTCAAATGACTATTTTCAGATCTTGGTGGAATACAGAGTGTCAAATGTTGCAACTTAACAGTTTGCACTTTCAGGACCCTTGGAAAACTTTGTAACTATTTCTATCATGTCCACCAGTGTGCACTTGCTGCTGGCCAACCAGTTCATCAGGAACATACACATATACACACTCAGAACAGTGGTGGCATTGACACAGATCTGGTGATGGATCATGACACAAATTTCACATGGACACCTCCTTTGGTAAGCCAGAGTCAGGTTGATGATGAGCTGGAGGGGCCTGAAAGCTTAACAGAGGATGAGGTTGCAGCTGCCTTTGATGGGATTGAGCAATGCATTGCAGAATTACCATTGATTATTGATCTCCAGCTGGAAAGGTATGAGATCTCAGCAGGAAAGGTGGATGACCTGGCAGAGCTGGAATAGGTTGACAAAGGAATTATGCCTGTGGCTTTTAAAGATGATGTTTAGCAGGTGAGATTAACTTGAAGAATAATATATCTTGAGGTGTTGTTAAGACTGTACTCAATAGGTGAGAGATCTGAAGGGCTTTGGCCTCAGTTCATGCACTGTGCCCCTTTTCTGAGTACTACCCCTTATTTCAAAGGAGTATCCTTTGTCTGAGGATCCAGATGTGCTTGCATAGTGAATCTGAAGGTCTGAAGGTATCGGATATGGCATGTCTGAGGTATATCCAAAACATGCAGATGGAAAGAGTACGTCCAGTGGGTATCTGGAGTGTATGAATGGATTCAAGGTATAAGGCTAGTAGCGGACGAGGTCCGTACTAGAAACTAACAGAGGAAGACTACTGCAGGTAGAGTCGAAGATGGAACAGAAGACGGACTACAATTGGATGAAGTCCAAAAGTGATTATATGACAGAGAGTCAAGGCTCCAGACTAGGGAGTACTCCCATAGTCCAGAGCCAGAGACTTACAAGGGCTGGAGCCTAAGTGAGAACAGAAACAGAGTTATATAGACAGCAGGATAAGTAGGGATACAAGCGATGATCAGACTAAGGTCTGCAGGAGTTGTACTACAAGTTTATATACTGTAGTAGCATGCCAGAAGGTAAGTAAGCATAGTCCGAGGTTATGTCAGAAACATAATAGTAAGTACAGCAAAATATCAGGCTATGAACTTGGAGATGAAACTTGTATGGAATAACTTATTGAGACAGAGGCAGAGATAACCGATAGCCAGAGGCAGAGATGACCAAGAGGCAAAGGCAGGAATGACTGAGAGCCAGTGGCACAGGTATATCCTAAAAGGGGTAATGTGCAGGTGTGCGTGAATGGTTTCAGATATGAACACAGATCAGATATGGACATGGATTGGATATGGATTGGATATGGATCAGACAAGTGTCTCAGATCGGATCTGGATCAGATGAGTGTATTGGATCAGATATATGAACTGGATCGAGTGGGGATTGGATGGATGTGGATATGAGCAGGATGTTATAGTGCAAGTCAAGTGTAGAATCCAGTATATGACAGGTGTGCAGTCTCTGTTAACTATGAAAGGCAGACAATGATTCAGGATAATTCATAATGATATGTTGATGCAGTATGCCTGGGAGTTTTGCCAAGTCTTACCAATGCCCCAAGTGCCAGTTGTGCCAGCACTTGGTCAAAACTCAGCCAAAAGCAGTCTTGCCCCCAGCACTAGCTGCAGTCACCCTTGGGTTGTACCTGCTACACATCTCAGTCATGGTTGGATGTCCAAAGTGTGCAACAGAGAATTAACAGGGAAGTATCAAATGGAATTAGAGTAATGGAAGGAGAAAAAAATCATGCAAAGACAGAAAAGCATTGCTTGTGTGGAAAAAGCCAACTCAAGTAAGTTGGAAGTGCCATTACCTAAACTGGTAGTTGCAGAGGGCACTGCAGGTGATGAGCTTGATGTCAACAAAGATGAGCAGCTGCATGAGAATGTCAGTGATGAGGATGAAGAGGAGTAGTAGCTAGTGATGAGCATTATGGTATGATAATCATATTCTCACACCCATAAATCCATATTAGGTCTGGCTTAAGTGGTGGTGAATACAGATAACAAGTCATTCTACTGATTCTGGCATTGTGCATGCATCACTCATTTGATTGCTCTGTAGTGTTGCATTAGTGTGGTCATCATATATCTAAGCATGACTGCCATATCAGAATTTTAATTTATGTGCAAGTGTTCACTTGAGATGGCTAAGAAAATTCACTGGCTCAAGTGCCAGTCCTATACTGTAGCTAACTTGGTTCTGCACCATCAGTTGCATTTGACTTTTTTTTTTTTGGAAGTGTGACTTTTCTTTAAAGTGTGACTTTTTTTTTCAAAGTGTGACCTTTTTCATTTAGTACAGCTTTTTCTCTCTCATTTCTCATTTTTTTCCAGCATAAAGTACAGTTTTTATTTTTGTCCAAAGGGGTCCCTCATATCTGCAAGGGGGTTGCCATATGAAAAACACATGTCATGGTGGGTGATCATTCCTGCTGTGATGCATAGTGATACAAACAATGCTTCTGGTGTTTGTACTGATTGATGAGGCCTACTAGTGTTACTTCTATGCAAATTTGGTGGCAAATGCAAAGAGTGTATAAGCTCTGCTACACCAGTGTCCCAACACTTGCTAACATGGAAGGCAAGTAGGACACTGGTGAAGAGATACTTCAATGAGCACATGACATCCTCTTGGGACTGGGTGGCTCATGTCTCTGTGTGTTGCAAAACAAATGTTAAGAATGAGACAATTATGACTCAATATGACCTACCCTTTCCACAAACATCCATTGCATTGGCTGAGGATGCATAGCCTTTAACAATAAGTCACCCTCAAGTGCATTCCAGGCAAAGACTGCCACTGGTGCTTCTGGTTATGAGACTTAGAAGATAGAGTAGTAAGTCAGATATGAAGCTGACTGAATTGTAAAGTAAATATCAGTACAGTTTATATACTATGAATTGGTAA
Source organism: Suillus decipiens (assembly GCA_016695475.1). Classification (NCBI taxonomy): domain Eukaryota; kingdom Fungi; phylum Basidiomycota; class Agaricomycetes; order Boletales; family Suillaceae; genus Suillus; species Suillus decipiens. The sequence continues at coordinate 266,588 of MU172973.1, forward strand.
TAGTACTATGTAACTGATCTTTAAACAGGCTTGTATCTATTGTCTGTTCTGGCTATTGTGTCCCTTACATTACTCATTGTTTGTAATATTAGAAAGCTTTTACCTCTTGTGCTCATACTATGACATCAGTCATATGACTTCTACAGTTCTTGCTGGCTGTACCTCATCATCCAGGGAATTGAGGTCATAGGATACATGTCAATACCTGCACAGTAACCTGAGCCTGACTGGATGATTGCAAGCATAAAAGATGCAATGAGCAATGAGCAAGACACTCTGATCATTCTTATACCATCAGCTACAGGTGGCTATGCAGATATTACATATGCGGATACAGTCATAGTGGCCTGGCTGTTGAACTGCCACTGGCACTGGTGTTGAACATTGCCAGTGAATGTTGAACTCCAAGCAATCTGAATAGCAACTCATCTTGATGACCAATGTGAGGGTGCCTTTGTGAGTGCAATGAAAAAGGAATGTCATTTCTCTTTCTGTTCCTGTCCATATCAGACTGGTAAAACTGAGTTTAAATTTTCAAGAGAGAGTGTGTCTAAAACATGTGGCAGGAACAGGCAACAAGTAGAGGTACACCTCACACTGGGGCATTCATAAATCTAGAAGCATGGAGGGGGCACAGGGGCCCCCTAGACTAGACAGTACTATCTTACATAGAGTATTACTCTCAAAGACAAAATTTGGATTTTTTAAAAATGGTGATGAATTTGAAGTCTGTTCTCAGTGATGGCCACAGCCTGTGGTACAATAGACTTGTTGGAATATCAGGGGTCAAGGTACAAGCTCAATACTTTTTGAGGTTCTTCAGGAATGATGGTGCAATATTGGTGGGCATCAGCAGCATAGTTTTACTGCTGATATAAGTAGGTATTTTATGGTACAAGATGCCATGCATTTGTAATCAGGTTCCCTGTACAATCAATTTAGATCATACTTCACAGAACATGTCTGAGACTTGCAGATAACTCAACAAGACTAACAAGTCATTAGCATTTTTTCTACCTAGCCTTTCTCTTTCCATCCTCATTTGCCTCTTCTCACAAGAACCAGAGCCTTGACTGTGGCACTACCACATTGCAGTGGCTGGGTTTGCTGTCCAGCTGCAATCAGTGGGTGATATAGCTGGACACAACAATAAACTGGAAGATTCTATTTCCTTGCTTCAAAACACCTGTTCAGAGGCACATATGAAAAGAGCTGTTGCTCAATGACAAGAATGGTACAATAATAAACATTAGGAGAGCTCAAAGTTGAACACCCAACACCCAATGCCCAATACACAACCTCCTGACTGAAATGAGTATACCTACAATAAATAGAAGTAAATACAAAATAAACCCTAAGTAAACCCTATTGTTGCATCATCACCCTGCACAGCATCAATGAGGCAGCAAAGGATATCACTAGGGCCTGTGACTCAGTTCTGCTTTGTCAACTCATCTCCTGACTGTCTGGACCACAGTGCAACAATCAAAGAAATCAGCAGGACCACCCATTAGCAAGATAGAGTGGACTGCAGCACTCACCTGGCAGCTCCTTGGTCAGGCTGAGAAAGCAGAGAACAGAAAGATGCTTTTCAGGAAAAAGGGATGAAGTACATCTGCAACACCACTGAAATGAACACTTAACTTATGCACATTTTGGACACTTATGAACACTTACAACTTCAGTAGTGCACTCATCTTGCAGTATATAATGCTTTCTTTTTTTCAAAGACCAATTTAGTTGAACAAGGTAGATCTATTGGTACTCTTAGAATGTCTGATGCTTTGTAGATATGTTAGAAATATTCATGGTGCATACTACATCAGGGTCCAACACAGCCAAAAACAAACAATTATGAATGCAAACCTGAGCTATGCCAAAAAAAAACTGCTTTAATGCATATCAAAGCACACTTCAACCCAATCAGCTTTTCAGATGGCCTAAGCATATTCCTACTTCATTATCAGTACTACTGCTGTGAACCTGTGATGCTGTGTGGGGTGATGATGTAACAATAGGGTTTACTTAGGGTTTATTTTGTATTTACTTCTATTTATTGTAGGTATACTCATTTTGGTCACAAGGTTGGGTGTTGGGTGTTGTTGGGCATTGGGCATTGGGTATTGGGCATTGGACATTGGGCATTCAACTTTGAGCTTCCCTATTGATGCTCAATGATCAGGCCTCATGGTGCAAGTACTTTCAATCCTGATGCATGCAATTGTGCAACTTTCTCACATTCTCCTGCCATTGACAAAATTTAGCTGTTGTGGACTTTGCCTTCTTTTCTATAGGCTATATAAGCTGGCTCTGACAGGCCCGCCAGGACTGCCATTTACTTGCATGTGTAACACTCACCAAAGTTACCAACTTCAGATTACTCTTTGAAGTTTGTGCCCTATTTGGCCCTATGATTGCACACCTGCAGCCACAAGATGCAATGATGAAAATGAACTACCAGGATCCTCTTGCCACAAGCATGTCCTTGCATCTTCCAACATTTGACTAGCCAAGAAGTGGGCCTGTGCTAGCTAATGGATCCAGTGTTAGCAATGTCATAACATCTTCCAATCAACATCTTAGAATCAGTCCTATGTCTGCTGAAAGAGTTCAAATGGAGAGATATGACAAAGGGAAGCCCATGTAGGTTGGCATTGGAGATACTATCTGACTGACCACATAGTCCAAGAAACACCAAGAATTACATCATCCCATGTATGACAACGGATCCTATCAAGTAACAACATTTTCACAGTGCCACTTCAGTATCTCATACACTAATCTAGGAGACCAGTTCCTCCTGGGTGGCAAGTCTACATTCATCCTGAAGGCTGCCTCTATTACTGTTATAAGACTGTGGTGAATTTTGATGGGTGTTCAAGGAACATTCATGTTACAACTCAGGCAGATCTCATTCACAACAGAATGGCTGAGACAATTGAGAACCTTGCAAAACTCGCATACAGTCATGCTTGTCAATATCCTTCTTTCCTGATGAATGTAAACCTCATGTTGGAACTTAAGGACATTGGAGAAACTGTTACAGGAGGGTATTATTTTGTGTACCATGACAACAGGTGCCTGTTCTGGTTGCAAGATTTCAATGCCACATTCATCTTGCAGGAATGCTGTGGGGTCACTGAACTCTCACATAAACGTAAGTTCTGTGAACTCATACTTGACCGTGTCTGATGAACACTTGCAGAGATCGAGCTGGAGGCGCAGTACTGGTATGCACTACAGCAATTTGTGAGTACATTCAATGTGTACTTCACTATCAGAATGTATTATACTGATTACATCAGTCAAGGCATGCTGACTGCTCATGCAAGTAGGAAGCATATTGACCTATTTCTGCATACAAGTGCCCTCCACTCTCAGGTCCTTTGACAATTAAAGCAAATCATCCATTTTGTGATAAGCAGTAAGATCTTTGCCATCAGGACATCATACAAGAACTTGATTATGGATTTCAGATTGCATGACTTCTGAGGTGTTGGCAGTCTGCACTTTCAGCATTAATGTTCTCAAGAACACTCTGGACCTCATCAAAGATGTGGATGGTGGGTCACACCAACTCTTGAGACCATAAAACTCATTGCATGTCAAGTGGAGAATGATTATATTCAGTCAGCACATAACAAATGTTTCATTGGTAAGTAGTCGTGCTTCACATTCAGTACATCAACATTCATGTCATCACAACCATTAGCAAGGATGATGAACCATTTCAGTATGTTGTCCTAATTCTAGTTTCAAGATGTTTTCCAATCTCTTGCACTAGGAAACTGTCAATACCTCGACTATCATAGTCAGCAAAGTGCATGGCTTTCACGAGACCAGACTGTACATGGCGACTCCTATGAAAAGTGGTCTGTGATGATGAAATGTCTTGCACCCTTGCTCTTCAATGCCCCTTATGAGCATGTCTGCTCTCTCCACAAAATCTACATTGACTCAATAGTTAATCAACTCAACTGGCACATCTTTGTTCAGAAGCTGAATGCTGAGATGCAGGCTTTCAATTTGCTCATAATGTTAGAGATGTTCTCAGAGGATTAACAGATCATAAAGGGCTTTGGTCTCAGCTCATACACTGTGCCCCTTACCCAAGTATTGCCCCTTAATTTTGGATGAAGTCCTAGGGAGAGTTCTGGTGAAGTCCGGATGTAGTCCAGATGAACTCTAGGGCAGGATAGCTTGATAGAGCTCCAAAGGACTTCCGGATGAGTGTGGGAATGCACTGGAACTATTTCTGGATGATAGAGGATGATGACAAGACTACTTAGATGAAGTTCCTAGTAGAACAAGTGAAGGATGTTACACAATAGGATGAAGGATAGAATAGGACAGGACCATAGGACCATAGGACCAAGGGTCCAAAGGTCCAAAGGTCTGAAGGTCTGGAGGTCTGGAGGTATGAGGATCCAAAGGTGGTCCAGACATCCAAAGGTCTGAAGGTATGGATGTCCAAAGGTAGGAGTAGTGGAGTGTCAGATGGATGACAGATGGATGGACAGATGGATGGATGGATGGATGGATGGACAGATGGATGGATGGATGGATGGATGGATGAATAGATGGACAGATGGATAGATGGATAGATGGACAGATAAATGGATGGACAGATGGATGGATGAATGGATGGTATGACTACTATAGAGGAGTAGGTCTGGATGTGAAGTAGAGAGAGTATAGGCTACTTCAGATAAGGTCCAAAGTAGAAACTAACAGATGAAGACTACCACAGGTAGAGTCAAAGGTGGAACAGAAGATGGATTACAATTGGACAAAGTCCGAAAGCAATTATATGACAGAGAGTCAAGGCTCCAGACTAGGGAGTACTCCCATAGTCCAGAGTTGGAGACTTACAAGGGCTGGAGCCCAAGTGAGAATAGAAACAGAGTTATATAGACAGCAGGATAAGCAATGATCAGACTAAGGTCTGCAGGAGTTGTACTATGAGTTTATATACTGTAGGTAGCATGCTGGAAGGTAAGTAAGCATAGTCCGAGGCTATGTCAGAAACATAATAGTAAGTACAGCAAAACATCAGGCTATGAATTCGGAGATAACACTTGTACAGAATAACTTATTGAGACAAAGGCAGAGATAACTGATAGCCAGAGGCAGAGATGACCGGATTGGATGGATGTGGATTTGAGTAGGATGTTATAGTGGAAGTGGAGTGTAGAATCCAGTAAATGACACATAAGCTCATTCCCTGTTAATTTTTTGATATGTGGATTATTGCTGACACATAGATGGTCAGGCAACAGTGCTCTTGAGTGTCAATGTTGGTTTTTTGGCAATTCAAAGCATAGATGAGGGTGGGGGACATTCTTTGTCGCAAGTTGCAAGCTACAGTGACTCAAAAAGGTAATGCATGGGACTGACATTTCTGCTGTCTCTCCTCATACTCAAGCAATAGACTATTTTCTACCATTCCACTTATTCCAATATACTGTCATAGGTCCATATATTTAATACCATGTGTTTTTTCAGTGATACTTGGCTGTCTGAGATTGCTGTGAGGATAACTGTGAGAATAATGCTGTGCAATTCATTTTTGGGTTCAGGATGGGCACACACAAAACATACTTTTTGCATGATATCACACTTGTGCCACTTAGAATCACTTGCAGACTTATTCTCAAGGTCTCTCTGCTACTAGTCACCCATGATGAAGTATACTACTCCCATAAAGAAAGCTTGAATCTGCCAAGACAAAGCTGCTGGCATGTCTAATATAGCCCTTGCCAAAAAGTTTCAACTCCACCACACTACAATTGCCCGCATTGCTAACCACTATGCCAAAAGTGAAGCTTACTATGATATAAAGTCAAAACCAGGCCCCCTTTGCAAATTCACAACCCATGACACTCACCATGCCATCCAGGCTCTTGCATCTGCTGAAGCACATGATGTAGCCAACCTTCAAAGGAAATATTTCCTGGGCATTAATGCTCAAACAATTCAAACAAGACTCAAAACATGTGGCCTCAATGCTTATGTACACCATACAAAGCCTCTTTTAACTGCAGCACACAAGGAGAAGTGGTTAGCATGGGCAAAGGCACACATTGATTGGTCAGTGGAAGACTGGAAGGCAGTTGTGTTCTCAGATGAGTCCAAATTCAATTTATTTGGCTATGATGGCTGTTCGTGGTGTTGGAGGAAGCCTGGGGAGGAGTTTGATGCATGCTACATGAAGAAGGTTGTGAAGCATGGTGGTGGAAATGTCATGGTTTGGGGGTGCCTGACAGCTGAGGGGTTAGGCCACATTTCTCACATTGATGGCAACATGGACACAAAGCTATACATTGAGATCCTTAATGATGACTTTCTTGGGACACTCAGTGACCTTGGCATCAACAAAAAGAACATCTATTTTTAGCAAGACAATGATCCCAAACATACCTCATTATTAGTGCAAGAATGGTTCCTGAAGAAGTAGGTTGATAAGTTGGACTGGCCACCCAATAGCCCGGATATGAGTATCATTGAAAATGTCTGGGATTATTTGTATCGCCATGTGCGCACTCGGACCCCTCTGCCGCACAATCTTTGAGAGCTATGGGCTGCTTTGGTAGAGGAATGGGGGGAACATTGGGATGGACTATATTGAGAAGTTGTATGAGAGCATGCCACATTGTGTAGAGGCATTTCTTAATGCTAAAGGTGGTCATACCAAATATTAGAAAGGTGTTGTGCATTATCTTTTGATTTGATGGCTGTATGCTCATAGTTCTCTCAGCACTGCAACTGTCAAAAATGAATTGCAAGGTATTTTTTTCCTTGATTGCTCAATTACACCTTAGATACTATAGTGGACTACTATTACATTATTCTGTCAGTAAATCCAGACTTTTGGCTTCCTCGGAAGCTCACTATCACAAGATAAACGGCACTCGACGATGAGGAGGACATCAATTCGTGAGATTAGTAATGCTGTGCATTACCTTTTTGAGTCACTGTACCTCTCTGATATCAAGTTTCGGGAGTATGCTGCTTGGCGTGAATATTGCAAGACAAAGCTACACACAAGGTCCAGATATGGTTGATAACGTGGTGCGTCTTCTTACAACTCGCTCAGTAGCCGTCTCTAATGAACGTATCCAATCAGCAAGCACACCTGCAGAGCTTAGCGCACCCCAATCACGGCCTCGAGACGCTTGCAATCATATACAGCTTACCGTATACTTTACTCATGTGGGGGTACGTCCAACCACAGCCTCCCCTATCAATTTCAAGTTATTCACTGCAGCCGATAGGATGATATTTTCCGTGCTTGCCTTCTTCACTGAATTTTTTCAACACTCGAGTGTAGTACCCTCAGTTCCTGTGAGTGTGATGGCGCTCACTGTGCTAGTGCTTGTTGGGTGGTCTTGGCACACGTTGAGAGACAGTCCGGAGTGCGGGCACTTGTCCAGAAGCGTCCTTGCAGCAGTACAATGGGTCAGGGATTCACTCAGATGGATTCTGGCAAGTGTGATGCGCCTGGTTCCTGCGCCTCGGTAAGTGAAACAGAATCACAGTGGAAGTGCTTTGAGTTATGATGGAACTTGATACTTGGTTTACATTTTGAATTCAATGATATACCCAGATAGAGGGTGGCCCGACTTGATGCTAACTACCTCCTTGTTCCTTGGTCTTCCCATCAACCTTGGAACTGTCATTCCAGAACTTTTCAATCGTGATTTCGACGGTCCATCTTCGCAGAAAGCCTTGGAACTTGACATAGCGCCTCTCGACTCTTATTGATCTATTTTTTCTGGTAAGGAGCTTAGTGCTACCTGGCATGATTTCTCTCGCCTGGGATGGCATAAAGACCAAACATTGCATGTCAAGGCAGGTCTCCCTCTGATAGCCCCCTAACTATACTCTCATTCACAGGGTAGTATGTGGGTCAAGATCGAACTTGTAGATGACGCCGAAGTCATATCAATATACCATGTTGCCAGCATTTTTTGCAAGTTTGAAGAATGAACTTCCACGTAAACAAAATATTGTTTGTTCAAACGCAATTGATCCTTGTAAATATGAATATGTATTGAGATTGAGACACATGTCAATGAATGACGTGCTATAGATACGACAGACCCTAAGTACTCGCAATAACTTATCATACCGAACAACGACACCTCCATCGACAATATACCTATAAGTACCAACTATATGAGCGTCTAATACATTTCAGTTGGAGTCCGCAGAGGTAGACGAAGTAGTTGCAAAGCCGACTTGCTGATTGCTGGTATCGAAGACAGAGTAGAAACGTTGGCTGTAGGGCAGACAGTCAGCTTTATACCAAACAAGCTCACTTAATACGAACAGGAATGAGTAACCGTTGATGAAGTCGAGACCACTACCAGAATCAAAGCCGATGTTACTAACGATAAGGTAGATGCTATTGCTGCTGCCACCGATGTCGCTGTTAAGGGACCGGGGCCAGATTTGGCCGTTGGCGGTGAGGCCATAGGAAGTACCACCAATGTTGAAGTTCAGGGTTTGCAGGTTATCATACTGTTCAGAGGTGATCATCAACAGACCAGTGGTGCTATCCAATGTACCACCAGTAGCAGATTGGTACTTGTCAAATGCATCTAGTATTCTCCGGTCAGTTGGGGTGACTCATTCACAAATAACTTGTCATACCAGAGGCGATGAGAATGAGGGTTGTGCCAGTGTCGACAATACCAGCAGTCGTAGACAAAATGGTAGAACCACCATAGGTGATCGATTGATCGATACCCCAATAAGTGCTAGCAGGCGATGTTGTTGTGAGTGGGACGTAATTTACTGAGCTCGTTGTCTTTGAGCTGTCGAAGCCACCAAACGTGAGCTCGCCAGCGCTCCCACCCGGAGCAAAATAGACCCCCAGCACCTCGGTACCAATGATATCTTGGCTGTAGAGGTTGTCGGTGACGGTGGGAACTGAACCAACACCGGAAACGGTGCCCTGCGTCAGGTCAGTCGGTCCGACGCCAAGAATTCCATCAACGTCATTAAAGCCTTGTGACTTTGTTGCGGACCCGACAGATTGTTGTTTAATGACCAAATCAGAACTGAGAATGACTGTGTCCAAGTATTCCTCTCCGGAAAAGCTGCCGGAACCATAATTGACGGCCTAAAGGGTCATTGTGAGCACCTATTTAGCAGAGGCCGTGAAAAAGACATACGACAGTGTGACCAGTATCCACACTGGTACTGGTGACTTTGTATGCGGTTCTTGCACCCACCCAGGTGTTGGAGCTGCCCGTATCAATGAGGAGCGTGTCTGATAATTCTATTGGTCAAAATTATCTGGGGTACCCGATGGCAAGTCTTACACTGAGTTGCAGGACTTCCGACACCAACTTGGGCGGTGTAACACACGACAGCATTAGTTATACTGAACGATGAGCTGCTAGCGCGTTTGCTCGTAGTACTAGCATGCAGCATCGCCTGAGCACGAGCCATATCGATAGCAGCGATGTTGAGATTACTAGCCCTGGCGTTCATCCTAGCGGTGAAACTGAGAGTCGGCGCAGCTTCACGGCGTAGTGGGGATGCGTCCACAGTGGACAGCGCAATAAGGACAATAGAAAGGAGAACCTTAGAAGAGAACATCCCAAAGGTCTAAGGGTAGTACTGAGTGAGGAATGGTATTAGCTAGGAGTGAGGCTTCAATCGTCAATGCAAAGACTTTATATGTATCCTGACCTCCGACTTAATCATGCGATACCCAATCTATAATCATACAGAATGCGGGACTTGTTGTATTTGCGTCGCATCCTAGGGGGGTTACGAGATATCAATAAGAGCCCTCCGAAATCAAAGGACAGACTGTGGCCATCAAGGTATTTTGGTTCGCCATCATGATTGATTACGCTACCTACCGCGTTCCATCGGAACGGGGACAAGGAAGCCAGAAATCTTGTAAGAGAATCCCAACTTTCAAGTTGTCCCTGCTAATCATGACACAGCGGCGTATAGATACTATACTTCTTTTGCAGACTCGTTTGTAGTTAATCGCACCAGTGCAACTAAAAGCACACCATGACATGACCGATACCGCCCTATGAACGGTGAGTCTCGGGATCACTCACGAGAATTGTGGCTTGGGGATCTGATGTGGCAGTAAAGTCCCGAAATCCTGGTTATGTTCATACAGCAATTAAAAACCGCACACGCGCTGATCAGAATCTCACTGAATAATAAAGATTAGAACGTTGAACGAAGCTGATGTACAACGTTGAACGCACCGTTATGAATCATTTATGTTGGTCGTCAGAGACATGAAACACCTGTGCCACACTGCCAAGCCATTGACCACTGGTCATGTGGGTAAAGTTTATCGTGCAGCTACCGAAACTAGTGAGTACCGAGTACCGAGTAGTAAGATAAAATGGCAAAAGCAATGCATTTGAAAATTCTAACTCAGCTGAAGCGAAGATCTTGGTAACGACTTTACATAATTAGCGTGAACCTCCACGGCGTCACCATTGCCTTGGGGGCTGGACTGAATACAAGGTCACCATGGTTGGCGTTCATCAACGTCAGCAGCCTGCAGTCAATCAACTTTTCGTTGCTGTTCAGACCGAATCCTACTACATGCCGGAGGTCCATAATAGAGCTGCAATGACTTTATATCTGTGAGCCAATATGACTGTCTTGGATCTAAGGAGCTGTTTTCGCTGGCTACGGATACTCGAAGAACACGACGCCGTTTCAATTTCCAAGCTTCCTTCACCACTCATTAGACGCACTCGTACTATTTCACGGGCACTCTTGACAGCTATCCAAAACCTTCTTCCAGAGCAGTCAGACTTGTACCCAGATGAGGTATGCACATGGCCTGCATTCGAGCACGACATCATTATCAGTCCTTCTGCACGCTTGCAATCTCAAACAGGCTGGTCTGACACAAAAACTTCTATCGAACATGGCAGTAAAGTGGGTCAAGAATTTGCCCAGATGGATTCCGGCAACTGCGGTGCGCTCGGTTTCCGCATCTCAGTAAGTGAAACAAAATCACAGCGGGAGTGCTTTGAATTATGGTGGAAAATTATAATACCCCACTGGACATTGGTGTGGGACTTGATGCATGTTGGTTTATATTCTGAATTCGATGATAGACTTTGTGATAACTATCTCCTTGCTCCTCGGTCTTCCCATTCCATTCAATAACCTTGAACTCAACTTGTCATTCCAGAACTTTTCAATCGTGATTCCGACGGTTGATCTTCGCAGAAAGCTTTGGAACTCAATACAGCTCAGATCGACTCTTATCGATCTGGTAAGGAGCCTGATGCGTCGAGTGGGAAAAATGGGTAGACGACAAAGTCTGATGTCGTTCAGCGCTTTTGCTGTAGGATCTGCTCTAGGACTCCTGATGCACAACGTGTTGCACGAGTATCTGGACGGTGTTGCCATGCACCAGACCGTGCTCTTTGGTGGCGCCATCTCATCATCATTCATCATAATAGCTCTCACCCGCCCCACGATCACCTTCAAATCCATGAAATCACTTCCTATTTTCCTCATTCTGCACAGGCTATGTTTCGCATCAAACTCATTTACAGTAATATGGGAATCTTCATTTCGTCTATCGTTCCCTCCGTCATCACAGCTCCTACCTTCCGGCTACGCCACCGCATACTAGGCTTTTCCGTTCTCTTTACTATATGTGCGCCGCGCTGTCAAGAATATGTCCGCGATGGAGGAAGGTCGCTGTGTGCATGTCCAGTTTGTGGTACAGACTGCCTGTAGACAAGGACTAGCAATAGGCGACCTTTTGTTGCGGCATATGACTTAAGTAAATGGTGTCCGTTCTCAAGCTACCTTCTTCAGCCATATATTGATCAAGTCTCGTCTCTGTCTCTTTTCCGATCTCATGTTAGCTATTGCCCACTCTATCTCGCAATTTCCAGTCACTTTGCGCAGTCTTAATATACAAGATACGGCTTAGGACATGAAGGTTCTTCAACGGGCGGGGGCCGCATCACAGACACTTGTTTCATGCAGGGCTCAAGGAGGGAAATTCCTTTCTCTTCGTCCTCCGGTGAGGCAGGGTGTTTAGGCGTCATTTGAGACCGCTACGATTGACGCCGTACACGCCGAGGTGTCTGCATAAATTCTTTCTGGAATCCCCCGAGTTTATCTGCGCTGTCTTCGGCGGTGGATGCTTTTAGGGGCTTCCGGGAGCAGGTGTAACGTCGGATTCGTTACTGGATATAGTTGTAGGATTACGTTCGTCATTGCCAGATTCGAGTTTGACGGCCTTGCAAGATCGTGGTGCCAGTTTGGACTTTGCAGGCGTGATCCCTTGTGCCTCATCATCATCTTCGACCTGTTCGTTGCGAGGTATCCTTCCCTAGCCTTGCGCGCAAGTTTATTTTCCGAGTATCGTGGTCGTCTTCAGGTGCTTTGCGAGGTGTTCTACCGCGTTTGGGTTTGGCAGGCTTGACTGCTTGAATTTCTTTCTTCCCGTCTTCCGACATAACATTCTTCAATATATTGCGGTAACCAGGATCTACTTAGGGAAACAAGTACTTCGCTCGTGAAGTTAATCATTACCACCACCCACCTCATACCAGCTCATTTCGTACTTTAGTTTCCCTACAACGAAATGCCGTTTATGCTCATTCATTTTGGTGGACTGAGGAAGACATTCGGCAGGCAATAGAGGGGTTTAGGCCGAGAAAACACTTGTCACTTTATGCCAAGACAAATCTTCCTCTGACAGTTATCTGGCTAGATTCTCCTCACAAGATGGTATGTGGGGTTGCGTCGAAGTCATACAATGACCAGATACGATTCTCGTGCTATGCGCAGATGCAAGCAACGTCAACATGTCATGGTGCCGGTTTTTTTGCAAGTCTGAAGAATGAGTTTCCACGTAAAAAAAAATGTCGTTTGTTCAAACATAATTGATCTTTGTAAGTATATAGAGACATATTTCAATGAATGATGTGCTATAGATACGACAGACTCTACTCGCAATAACTTATCACACCGAACAACGAACACCTCCATCGACAATATACGTTATCTGATATAAATATCAACTATATGAGCGTCTAATACATTTCAGTTGGAGTCCGCAGAGGTAGACGAAGTAGTTGCAAAGCCGACTTGCTGGTTACTGGTGTCGAAGACAGAGTAGAAACGTTGACTATAGGGCAGGTAGTCAGCTTTATACCAAACAAGGTCACTTGAATACGGACAGGAACGAGTAACCGTTGATGAAGTCGAGACCACTGCCAGAGTCGGAACCGATATTACTAACGACAAGATAGATGCCATTGCTGCTACCACCGATGTCGCTGTTGAGGGAACGGGGCCATATTTGGCCGTTGGCGGTAAGGCCGTAGGAAGTACCACCAATGTTGAAGTTCAGGGTTTTCAGGTTGGCATA
>MU172973.1:280314-303042 GCA_016695475.1 Suillus decipiens
CCAGCGCTGCCACCGGGGACAAAGTAGACTCCGAGCGCCTCGGTGCCAATGATACCTTTGCTGTAGAGGTTGTCGGTGACAGTGGGGACTGTATCAACATCGGAAACGGTGCCCTGCGTCAGGTCAGCTGGTCCAACACCAAGAATTCCATCAACTTGAAGATGACTAAAGCCTTGTGTCTCGCTTGCGGACCCAATAGATTGTTGTGCAATGATCAAATCAGAACTGAGAGTGACTGTGTCCAAGTATTCTTCTCCGGAAAAACTGCCGGAACCATACCGGACGCCCTGGAGGGTCTTTATGAGCAACTATTCAGCAGAGGCCGTGAAAAGACATACGACAGTGTGACCAGTATCCACACTGGTACTGGTGACTTTGTATGCGGTTCTTACACCCACCCAGGTGTTGGAGCTGCCCGTATCAATGAGGAGCGTGTCTGAGAATTCTTCAGTCAAAATTATCTGGGGTTATCCGATGGCGAGTCTTACACTGAGTTGCAGGACTGCCGACACCAACTTGGGTGGTGTAACATACAACAGCATTAGCTATGCTAAACGAGGAACTGCTAGCACGCTTGCTCGTGGTGCCAGCATGCAGCATCGCCTGGGCACGAGCCCTGTCTGCGGCAGCGATGTTGAGATCATTAGCCCTGGCGTTCATCCTAGTGGTGAAACCGAGGGTCAGGGCAACTTCACGGCGCAGCGGGGATGCGTCCACAGTGGACAGCGCAATAAGTACAATAGAAAGGAAAGCCTTGAAAAAGAACATCCCAAAGATCTGAAGGTACTGGGTGAGAAATGAGATCAGCTGGAAGTGAGGCTTTAATCGTCAATGCAAAGAATTTAAATGTATCCTGACCTCCAACTTAATCATGCGATACCCAGTCCAGAGTCATATAGAATGCGTGACTTGTTGTATTTGCGTCCCATCCTGGGGGTCACGAGATATCGATAAGAGCTACCGAAATCAGAGTGGACTGTGAGCGTCAAGGTATTTTGGTTCGCCATCGCGATCAATTACGTTGCTTACCATGTTCTGACCGGAATCAGTACAAATAACATGGTGTTTTGCCTATCAGAAGTGTCAGAGCTTGCAAGAGGATCTGAATTTTCAAGTTGTCACGATATGACGGTGTGTGGATATGGGTTATACTTTTGCAGACTTTTTGTAGTTAATCATGCCTGTGTAACTGAAAACACGCCGTGAAGGACGACACACATGGCCGGTACCGCCCTGTGGACGAGTCTCGAGATCACTCACACCATAATGTCGAGAATTGCGGTTTGGAGATCCAAGGTCACTTAACGCGGCAGTAGAGTCCCGTTAGGTTCATCCCCATACAGCAATCGAAGCTTCGAAGGCTACCACGCGCTGCTCGGAACCCTGGAGGTTGGGACATTGAACGAAGCTGATGTACAATACATTGTTATGAAGAATTTCTGGTGGTAATGAAATTCCTAGTGCAGCGTCATGAAGCCCGTTGGCAAGCAAAGCTATCGATCCTAAATTTGATAGCGATCATGTGGGTAAAGTTTATTGTGCACTAGTACTGCCAAGGCGTACTGATCATAAGGATGGAACAAAAGCAAAATTCTAACTCAGCTGCGAAGCGAACATAACGATTTCAATTATCATATGACTGACGTCATGCAGGCTGGTCTTGGCGTTTATCGCCGCGGCACTGGCAGTCATTGGTTGAGTTAATCTTATGTAAAAATAGCTCATCACGCCATGGCAGCGGCCACTCAAGGTCTCAACTGGAATCTGCTGCGAGTAAATTGCAGCAGGCTGCCGCTCACCGTTGTCTTCTACAAACTATGAGCACATCCGCTCTCTCTATAAGCTCTACGTCGCCTCCATAGTTAATCAACTGATAGGATGATATTTTTCGTGCATGCATTCTTCACTGATTGTTTCTGAGTGTACCCTCGGTCCCTGTGAGTGTGATGGCGCTTGTCGGGTGGTCTTGTCATACGTTGAGAGACAGCACGAAGTGCGGGCACTCGTCCGGAAGCGTGCCTGTGGTAGTAAAGTGGGTGTGGTACACCCGGTTTCCACGTCTCGGTAAGTGAAACCGAATCACGGTAGGAGTGCTTTGGGAAATCATAATACCCCACTGAACATTGCCGTTGAACTTGATACTTGCTATTTTACATTCGGAATTCAATGATATCTCGTGAATTTCGAATTTTGTGTTGGATGTTATGCGTTCACCTGGGTTGGGATATTGTTTGTACGTTCACCCCTTCGAGGACGAAAAGGGCGAAGGTTCTCACCTCTCACTAGCGCAAGGTCAAGATCAGATTAGATTCAAGTCTAAAACCCTCACAGCGCTGTAAAGTCTTGTACGCTCGCGAGGTGATATTCGGAATCTACACATGTCAGCTAGCCACTGACAAGCCCGCTGCAATAGACCGACAAAGGGTGATAGTAAATATATATGATATGTGCTTGACTTGAGCAGTGGCTGAAAAAATAAAAGAAACGACTGGACTCGAATGCAAGAGCCCATTGCCACCGCCATGAGTTGGGTTCAACTTCCGACTAAGCGCAAGGCACGAGCAGAATAAGATTCCGTGGAAAGTTGTGTACTTACAGTTTTTTGCATAGCTGATGCCAAGTATTTAGAGTCCGGAGCCCTTTCGTTGTGAAGGCCATGAGGGTGCTCAGACTTTGACAGCAAGATTTGGAGAAACTCGAAAGAATCGGGTGAGATTCGACTAACAACAGGGTACTAGAAACTGCCTTCCCTGCGACTGATAAGCATTCCTTACGAGGGGAACTGAGGAACGTTTGAAAGCCATTTGCAATTCTGAATCACCGCCGTGGAAGTCGCAGCCTAAGCAACTGATCTATAAAAACCTCGTCGCAACGCCATCAAAGAACATTCCTGGCAAGCGAGTATAGAAAACTCGTCGTAACGCCGTCGAAGAGCATTACTGCCAAGCGGGTATAAATATGCCAGAGTATGTAGTAGTTACTGCCGAGAACCATGCCCTTGATCGAGTAGTGCCCGACCCCTTCGGCAATGAAAGTGAAAGCGCTGGGATGAGCGACCGCAGTAAATTAATCGACAAATTCTTGACGGGCGGAAATGAGTGACGGATAGCTCCCTTTGCAAGGAAATTTCCAGAGCGGTGGTCACGATGGCTGATCATGAGGCAGCATGGTTTGGCACTCAGACTAGCGTTAATAGCTCCCCGGGACGACAGAATGCTGACCCCCTACCCTGAGAAATGCGCATATAAAATGATGCAATCCCAGGTTTCAAGACCAACTCACTTCTCACGTTCTTCTCTTTTGCCTCCCGAACAATCATCATGTCCATCTATCGGGGCATCTTTGAAAACGTGGTGACATCCTCACTCGTGAAGATGGCAAGAACTTCATCGGATCCAATTTTTAGAGGATGAGTATGCAACTAAAGTTGCCGACCCTGGTGTTGACGAATAATATCAATAGTGGAGGTATCAATGGGACTGGTAAGGGAACTGGGGACGGCCTAGAACATGAGCAATATTGGGGACTTCTCATGGGACGTAGTAAGTGTATGCGAGAAGCGGTGTCGATGCAAACTCACCACTTGCACAAATTTGCAGTCGAACAATAGAATCATCATGAAGAAGAGCGCTGATGGAGATTGGTTCGCTAGACGACACGCTAGTCAGGTACGTATTAGGCCATGGATCATACTACAACAGGGTGCAGATTGCAAGTCTCAGTGCCCATTGGGGACGCGTTATTTACTTTGGCACTTCAAGATAATAATCGATCGGTAACGTGGCCCATTGACGGTAGTACCATACTGTTCCTGAGGATCGTTGGAACATGCAGGTCCTCCTGATACCAGTAACCAGAATAACTGACCCATTCAACTTGTTGACACTATGATCTGTTTGTCTTTTCCACCATCACGTGCACACCACTATTGGCCCGAAATCTAATGTTCTGCCAGATGATTTTGTCCGTCTATCGAGCTCGACAGCTTGCTTCATAGATAGACTGGTGTTTTGTCGAGCATGACACCGCAAAATCCACTATTGCCATAGCAAGAATAACAGACCCTACTCGCAACACCCTAACAACCAACACCTCCATCGACTCCGAATACACATTATCTAATACAAATATCCACATTGTATGAGCGTCAGATTAATACATGGTTGTTTCAGTTAGAGTCCGCAGAGGTAGATGAAGTAGTTGCAAAGCCGACTTTGCTGTTACTGGTGTCGAAGACAGAGTAGAAACGTTGACTATAGAGCAGACAGTCAGCTTTATACCAAACAAGGTCACTTGAATACGGACAGGAACGAATAACCGTTGATGAAGTCGAGACCCTCGCCAGAGTCAGAACCGATATTACTAACGACAAGGTAGATGCTATTGCTGCTACCACCGATGTCGCTGTTGAGGGAACGGGGCCATATTTGGCCGTTGGCGGTGAGGCCATAGGAAGTACCACCAATGTTGAAGTTCAGGGTTTTCAGGTTGGCATACTGCTCAGAGGTGATCATCAACAGACCAGTGGCGCTATCCAATGTACCACCAGTAGCAGATTGGTACTTGCTGAATGCATCTAGTATTCTGCGGTCAGTTGGGGTGACCCATTCACAAGTAACTTGTCATACCAGAGGCAATGAGAATGAGGGTTGTGCCAGTGTCGACAATACCAGCAGTCGTAGATAAAATGGTAGAACTACCATAGGTGATTGATTGATCGATACCCCAATAAGTGCTAGCAGGCGATGTGGTTGTGAGTGGGACGTAATTTACCGAGCTTGTTGTCTTTGAGCTGTCGAGGCCACCAAATGTGAGCTCGCCAGCGCTGCCACCGGGGACAAAGTAGACTCCGAGCGCCTCGGTGCTAATGGTACCCTTACTGTAGAGGTTGTCGGTGACAGTGGGGACTGTATCGACACCGGAAACGGTGTTCTCCGTCAGGTCAGTCGGTCCGACACCAAGAATTCCATCAACGCCATCAAAGCCTTCTGACTCGCTTGCGGACCCGATAGATTGTTGGGTAATGACCAAACCAGAGCTGAGAGTGACTGTGTCCAAGTATTCCTCTCCGGAAAAACTGCCGGAACCATACTGGACGGCCTAAAAGGTCGATATGAGCAACTATTTAGCAGAGGTCGTGAAAAAGACATACAACAGTGTGGCCAGTATTAACACTGGTACTAGTGACTTTGTATGAAGATCTTGCACCCACCCAGGTATTGGAGCTGCCCGTATCAATGATGAGCGTGTCTGAGAAATCTTTCAGTCAAAATGATTTGGGGTCACCTAATGGCGAGTCTTACACTGAGTCGCAGGGCTGCCGACACCAACTTGGGTGGTGTAATCCACGTTTGCATCAGTTATGCTGAACGAGGAGCTACCAGCACGCTTGTTCGTGGTACTAGCATGCTGCATCGCCTGAGCACGAGCCCTGTCGGCGGCAGCGATGTTGATCTTATCAGCCCTGGCGTGTATCCTAGTGGTGAAACTGAGGGTTGGCGCAGCTTCACGGCGCAGTGGGGATGCGTCCACAGTGGATAGGGCAATAAGGACAATAGAAAGGAGAGGGTTAGAAGAGAACATCCCAAATATCTGAAGGTACGGGTGATGAATGAGATCAGCAGGGACTGAGGCTTCAATCGTCAATGCAACGAATTTATATATATCCTGACCTTCGACTTAATCATGCGATACCCAGTCTAGAGTCGTATAGATTGCGTGACTTGTTGTATCTGCGTCCCATCCTGGGGGTCACGAGATATCGATAAGGGCTACCGAAATCATGGAATGGACAGAGGATCAAGGCATTTTAGTCCGCCATCATGATCGATTACGTTGCTTACCATGTTCTGACCGGAATCGGCACAAAGAACATAGTGGTTTGCCTATCAGAAGTCTCGGAGCTTGCAACAGGATCCCAACTCTCAAGTTGTCCTGCTAATCACGACATGACGGTGTGTGGATATGGGCTTTACTTTTGCCGACCTGTTTGTAGTTAATCATACCAGTGTAATTGAGAAAAAACTGTGAAGGACGACACACATGGCCGGTACCGCCCTGTGAACGAGTTTCAAGATCACTCACACCATGATGTCGAGAATTGCAATTCGGATACCTAAGGTCGCCTAACGTGGCAGCAGAGTCCCGAAATCCGGGTTATGATTATACAGTTTACGACAATTGAAGCTTCGTAAGGCTGCCCACGTGCTGTCTCAGAATCCTGGAGGTTGGAACGTTATACGAAGCTGATGTACAATGTACTGTTGTGAAAAATTCTGTTAATCATAAGAAACTTGATGAAATTCCTGGTACCGCATGGCAAGTCAAGCTATTGATACTGATTTTGGTAGTGGTTATGTGAGTAAAGTTTATTGTGCTGGTGCACTAGTACTGCCAAGGCGTACTGACCATGAGGATTGAACAAAGACAAGATTCTAACTCAGCTCAAGCGAACGATGGCTATACGACTTATGCAACACTTGACGTCATGCACAATCAGTGGTCTCCCTGCTTAGCGTTTATCGACTTGCAGTCATTGGTTGAATCCTAATCTACGCGCCCTCGAAGATCACTATAGACGCGAGGTCCTAGACTATATATGCAATGTCTTTGTATCCACCCACCAATCTTATGTAAATGTGGTCATGACACGGCCAGTGGCAGCGGCCGCCGCCGCTTAGCCAAAGGCAATATGCTGTGAGTAAATTGCAGCATGCTGCCGCTCACCGGCGTCTTCTATAAACCAGTTACCTTGCGAAGCAAGGTCAGGAGGATAATCTGCAATACTATGGCATCAATAGTACGCGATTGGCACTAAATGCAAAAACAGATAACAAAGAAGGTGGTCGAAAATGCACTGGATACGGTACACGAACATCGATACAGGAACCAGAGATAACTCCCTGCTCAAGAATAAATAAACAACAACAGCTGCCACGTCGACATCCTAATATTGGTACTTACTTCGACACCGTAGTCGAGACTGTCGACGATCCCTCGTCCGTTTTGCCAGTGATAAGCAATGCTTGATTACATCGGAACCCAGATAAGCCATACTGGCCAGTCATATCAGATCGGCACAAGATTCGAATACAGCATCATGTGACATGGGGCACTTCTAAATCCGAGGTCAATCATCTCCTGCCACTGCTGGCAGTTGGCTGTTGTGGACTTTACCCTTCTTCCTACGACCAGCGGCCTGCCAATGCTGTTGTTTACTTACAATATGTACCTTATGTGCACATCAAAGCTCAAATCATAACATGCACTCCGTGCGCTATGATTGCACACCTTCAGCCACAACCTAAAGACACAATGACCAGCACGTACACCAAGTCCATTTGCATTCGAAACCAGCTTCCCCCTTTAGACACGATGAAACACCGAGATTCTCTTGCAACGAGCACGCCCTTACATCTTCCAACGTTTCACCAGCCAAGACTCGAAAGTGGGCCTATGCTAGTCAATGAATTTGGCGTTTACAATGTTATAACGTTTCCCGATCAACATCTTGCAATCTGTACTCTGTCTGCCGAAAAAGTTCAGAAGGAGAGGTATGACAAAAGGAAACCCATGTACGTCGGCGTTGGAGACTGTATACCATGACTGACCACTGGGACGCAGTTTGAAAAGCGCCAGGAATTACAACATACCGTTCATGACGATGAGTCCTGTCGAGCCTCAGTAACACGTTTTCACATCGCTACTTAACCAGTATCTCATGTATGTATTATCTTAGGAGACCACTTCCTCTTGGATGGCAAGTTTACATTCATCCTGAAGGCTGCCTCTATTACTGTTATGATGGCGTGGTGAATTCTGACGGGTGTTTGAAGAAAATTCACGTCACCACTCAGGCGGATCTCGTTAACGACAGAGTTGCTGAGACAATCGAGAACATTGCGAAATTTCTTTACGGTCATGCTTGTCGATATCCTTCTTTCCTGGTGAACGCCGTAGATCTTGTGTTGGAACTTAAAATCGTCGGAGAAACCGTTACAGGGGGGTATTACTTTGTGCACCACGAGAACAGGTGCCTCTTCTGGTTACACGACTTTGATGGCAGCGAAATCTTGCAGGAATGTTGTTGGACCACTGAACTATCT
Source organism: Suillus decipiens (assembly GCA_016695475.1). Lineage (NCBI taxonomy): Eukaryota > Fungi > Basidiomycota > Agaricomycetes > Boletales > Suillaceae > Suillus > Suillus decipiens. The sequence continues at coordinate 288,420 of MU172973.1, forward strand.
CACAAGCGTCAGTTCTGTGAGTTCGTGCTTGACAGTCTCTGATAAACACTTGCAGAAATCGAATTGGAGGCCCAGTACTGGTGCGCGCTACTGTAGTTTGTGAGTATACACCACTACGAAAATGCATTATACTGATCACATCAGTTGAAGCATAGTGACCGCTCATGCAAGTAGGAGGCATGTTGACCTCTTTCCGCATACAAGTGCTCTCCACTCTCAGATCCTTCGACAATTGCAGCAAATCATTCGTTTTGCGATAAGTGGTAAGCTTTTACCACTGCAACACCACACGAAAGCTTGACTACCCGTTTCAGATTGCATGACTTCTGAGGTGTCTGCGGTCTGCGCTTTCAGCATTGATGTCCTCAAGAACACTCTGGACCTCATTAAAGATGTGGACGGTAGGTCACACCAGTAACTCCTGAGATCATAAAACCCAAACTCATCACATGTGAAGTGGAGAACGATTGGATTCAGTCGGCACATGACAAGTGTTTAATCGGTAAGCAGTCGTGTTTCGCATGCAGTAAATTGACGTTCATGTCTTCGCAACCATTAGCGAGGATGATGAACCATTTCAGTACGTGTCCTAATCTGTTTAAGATGTGTTCCAATCTCTTGGACTAGGACACTGTCAATACCTCAACTATCACGGTCAGCGAGGCGCGCGGCTCTCCCGAGACCAGACTGTACATGGTGACTCCTACGAGAAGCGGTCCGTGATGATGAAATGTCTTGCACCCTTACTCTTCAATGCCCCTTATGAGCACATCCATTCTCTCCACAAACTCTACGTCGACTCCATAGTCAATCAACTCGACTGGCGCACCTTCGTTCAGAAGCTGAACGCCGAGATGCAGGCCTTCAATCTGCTCGTGAGCTCATTTGCCATTAAGTTTTCGATATGCGGATTGTGCTGACACCTCAATGGTCAGGCGACAGTGCTCTTGAGTGTCAATGTTGGTTTTTTGACAATTCAGAGCGTGGATAACGGTAGGGGACAGTCTTTGTCGCAGGTCGCGAGCTACGTTTCTGTAATATCAAGTTTCGGGAGTATGCTGCTTGGCGTGAATATTGCAAGACAAAGCTACACGCAAGGTCCAGACATGGTTAATAATGTGGTGGGTCTTACAAATTTCTTCGTGGCCGTCTGAAATGAATGTATGCACTTAGCAAGCACACCTTCAGAGCTTAGTGCACCCAACGCACGGTCTCGAGACGCTTGCGATCGTATACAGCCTACCGTATGCCTTACTCATGTGGGGGTACGTTCCACAGCCTCCCCTATCAATTTCAAGTTATTCACAGCTGATAGGATGATATTTTTTGTGCTTGCATTCTTTACTGAATGTTTCCGACACTCGAGTGTGGTACCCTCGGTCCCTGTGAGTGTGATGGCGCTCACTGTGCTAGTGCTTGTCGGGTGGTCTTATCACACCTTGGGAGACAGCGTGGGGCGTGGGCAGTTGTCTGGAAGTGTGCTTGTGGCAGTAAAGTGGGTCAAGGATTTACCCAGATGGATTCTGGCAGGTACGGGGCGCTTCCGCGTCTCGGCAAGTGAAACAGAGTGATGGTGGGAGTGCTTTGAGTTATGGTGGGAAATTGTAAATACCCCGCTGGACATTGCCGTCGAACTTAATACTGTTCGGTTTACATTCTCAATTCAATGATATCTCGTGAACTTCGAATCTTGTTTTGGGTGTTATGTGTTCACCTAGCTGGGATTTACCTATTTACAAAGGGATTCCTCCTCACTCGACTCGTACTCCCTGACAGAGGTGCAGACACATGCACTTCACTCGCCACCCACAAAAGAGCTGTCTTGCTCGTCATAGATGCGCTCCGCTTTGATTTCATCACAGAACACCCGCCAGAACCTGCATCCCCTTTCCATCATAACATCCTCACTCTACCGCGCGAATTGACCGCTGCTCATCCAGACAGATCATTTATATTTAACGCGCATTCTGACCCACCGACCACCACTCTTCAGCGACTCAAAGGCATCACTACAGGGTCACTACCCACCTTCGTAGACGCAGGAGAAAACTTTGGAGGCTCTTCCATTCACGAGGATTCTATTATACATCAGCTAAATGCTGCGGGCAGAAAGGTATGTGCTGACTCCTTTTTCCCCCTCCGTTTCCCTGACACAATCCAAATGAAAGATCGCTCTCGCTGGCGATGACACTTGGCTCACCCTTTTCCCAGATGCCTTTCAGCCAAATATGACCTTTGCCTTTGACTCTTTCAACGTTGAAGACCTTCACACCGTAGACCAGGGCGTCATCGATAATCTTTTGCCCTTGATGCGACATCATCAAAATTCATGGCATCTTGCTATCGGTCACGGGTTAGGCGTCGACCATGCAGGTCACAGGGTTGGTCCGGACCATCCTGTCCTCAGAGAAAAGCTCGAACAGATGAACACTCTTTTGCACGATGTCGTTGCAGCCATGGACGATGACACCCTCCTCATAATGCTCGGAGATCATGGAATGGATAAGATGGGTAATCACGGGGGTGACAGCATCCTAGAGACAATGTCAGCTCTCTGGATTTACAGCAAAGTCCCTCTTTCCCTTCCGGGATACACAATTCCAGAGGCCATTCTACCGGTGATCACATTCCCAGACACTTCGATTCCCCATCGCCATGTCCAGCAGATAGACTTGGTGCCAACTATATCCTTGCTCCTCGGTCTTCCCATCCCATTCAATAACCTTGGAACTGTTATTCCGGAACTTTTCAATCGTGATTCCGAGGGTTCATCTTTGCAGAAAGCCTTGGAAGTCAATGCAGTTCAGATCAGGCGTTATCTCGACTCTTATCGATCTAGTTCGTCTGGTAAGGAGCTTGACGCTGCCTGGCATGATTTTTCTCTCGCCTGGGATGGCATTAATGCGGTGGACGGGAATCATCGTCTCATCGCGCTTGATAACTTCACTCGTATGGCGTTATCCGCTTGTCGTGTTCTCTGGGCTCAGTTCAATGTTCTCCTGATGGGCGCTGGATTGGCTGTGATTGGTTTGAGCATCGTCTCCAGCTGGGCGTTGTACTCCAAACTCCGAGATATTGCGGGCGTCGAGTGGGAAAAATGGGTGGACGACAAAGTCTGGTGGTCGTTCAGTGCCTTTGCTATAGGATCTGCCCTAGGATGCCTGACGCACACTGTGTTGCACGAGTATTTAGACGGTGTTGCCATGCACCAGACCGTGCTCTTCGCTGGCGCCATCTCATCATCGTTTGTCATGATAGGCACCACGCGCCCCACGATCACTTTGAAGTCCATCAAATCACTTCCCATTTTTCTCATCCTGCACACGCTGTGTTTCGCATCAAACTCATTCACAGTATGGGAAGACCGCATTGTGCTCTTCTTCCTCATCTCGTCCATTGTGCCCTCTGTCATCACAGGCTTCACAGCTCCCACCTCCCGGCTGCGCTACCGCATACTCGGCTTTTCTGTTCTCTTCGCTATATGTGTGCGCCTCATGGCTATGAGCACCGTTTGTAGGGAAGAACAACACCCATATTGCACCGTTACCTTTTACGCGTCCGAGTCATCATCAGCCCCACCACTCACTGCACTCCTCCTTGCCCTCCCTGTTGCTATAGCAGTTCCCCGTGTCGTCCAGCGGGTACTCAAAATCTCGAAATCAAACTCTGGTCTCGCTGCGACGTTCATCCCTCTGTTATTCGCGCCGTCTTTGATCGCTGGCACGATGTTCTGGATTCTCGAATGGGTGGACTCTGCGCAGGTCCTGGGAGATATGGGAGATATTTTGAGAGTGGCGAGGACGGTGTTGGCGAGGACTACTGTTGCTGTTATGTTGATCGGGGGTTTGTCGGTCTGGTGGACATCACCTGTTTGCCTTGCGATTTCACAAAGCCAAGCGAGTAAGGCTTCTACACAGGAAAAGACCGAAGTTACTGTGTTGGGCTTTGCCAACGCATTCGGCTCTCCTTATCTCATGTTCTGGCTCATCTTCTTTAATGTCGTGTGGTTGATGACTCAACTTTCGGGACAGATCGTCCTTGGACTCTCATCCATCGCTCTTCTCTCGTATTTAGAGACCATTGACAGCGTTCGGGACGTCCACAGCCTAAACACCACGTTCACATCCCCCAACGCGCCTACCCAACTCGCCAATACTGACCAAAACCACGACCTCTCATTCTCAGAAATTGTACCCCTAGCGCTCCTGGCAACGCACACGTATTACAGCACGGGCCATCAATCGACATTTTCATCTATCCAATGGAAAAGCGCATTTATCCTTGGAAAGACGCTTTCCTTCCCCTTTTCACACATTTCCGTTGCCATTAATACCTTTGGGTCCCTTTTCCTTGGAGCGCTAGCGGTGCCGCTGATCGTACTATGGAACCTCCCTCCTCTACCCCTCTCACCATCTCACCCCCACCCAAGCGCACTGAGAGCCGCGCTGGCGATATCGTTGTATTTCGCAGTGTTGGCGTTTGGAGCAGCTGCGTGCGGAGCGGTGTTGAGGAGGCATCTGATGGTGTGGAAGATCTTTGCGCCTAGGTATTTGGGTGCTGGTTTTGGGCTTTTGGTTGTTGATGTGGGTGTTTTGGTTGGTGTTGGCGTTGGCGTGGGGAGGGTTGGAGGGGAGATTAGGAGGGTTTTTGGGAAGCTACGTGTTTAGGAGTTGATGTAATTGAGGTGTACGACTTTTTACTACAGCGAGAACTCGATCCTTGAGGAGATCAAAATGAATTTGTTGCAAAGGTAGCAAGGATTTGATTTGGTACTCAGGTCCATGTCGGATCATGACGTCGTATATCGTGCCCGTCGCGCCTTTCGAGAACTTGCAACTTGAAGCTTGAGCCCACATAGTTCTCCATGTCATGATTAGTTACTAGTTAATGTTATCACTCAATGAGCAAACTATGCATCACAATTTCATGTGTATGTTGATATCAAACTTGCAACGAACATTGTCTTACATATGCTAAGGATTCATCATAGTAATTTTTGTTCAACTGATGTTTGACTTGCATCGTTGTCGACACTGAACGTTAATGTTCTTGAGCAACTACTTTGAGTTCTTTGTTTCGCTTTGAGTCACCTTGTGTTTGGATGGTTAATCACGCATGGTTGAAGTGAAGGGCTTCTCGTCTTCTGTCACTCGTGTTCGGTAATGCGTTGTATGTGTCACACATGTACTTCGCCTAGTATAAGCCGAGGAGAATCGTTGTATAACTATGCACAACTGCACTCATTGAGAGAGTGCAGAGGTAGACTCGGAGAAGTTGATGATGCAACGCGAGGCGCGTGCATTGTTGTTCATGAGTGCGGACTGACACGCCTTGCAATCCGGTACCCTTCAGGCGGGGGACGCAGGGAGGGTGAAGATGGAATATAAGAATATATACATCAGGAAGGGTACAAGGTTAATATGTGTATGTACTAGGGATTGAAGGGTGGGCATCGTCCCAAAGTGCAGAACATATGAAGAAAGTGCAGGGCAGGCGGTGGGCGGAAAAATTTGTGGTACCGCCAGTCTGGAGAGCAGGTACAAGGAAGGCTCCTGGCGGGCTAGGTGGCGAACTTCGACTGACGAATGACCTAGGGATACAAATGATGGTATTGCTTAGCGAGAGGTCTCACAAGTCTGGACTCTAAACAAGTCAAAGGTCAATAATCCAGTCGTATCATACTGAGTTTACTCTTACATCTCAATGACTTCAAGGACTTCAAGCTGTTCCATTGTATTCTAGGTAGATAAACGATGAGTACGTCGCGCTTCCTTAGAAAATGGGAGGAACCCACATCGTCTATATTCTCTATATTCTCTTTGAACAAATAAATTTTGTCTTTATCGAGCCACATCTCGCCGAAATCGTCATAACTGAACGTTCTGTCTGACACGACTTCGACATAGGGCAGGAATGTTGTTAAGAATTCCCCCGACTGGCAGTTTTCTGATGTAGATGGTCCATTAACCAGCCTTCCTAGGCCTAACTGGTGGTGCCTAAAAGCTGATGGGCTGAAGTCCATGAGATGTAACCTGTACTCTGGATAAATAGAGTTGCCATCTTTTGTCGCACCAGCTGTGGGGCATGCATGCAAAGCTCGATTCCCACTAACGCCAAGTCTGCATGAAGAATGGTGAGGAAAAATACGAACATTCGAAGGACCCCAATGTGTCCACGGTATTGTTGCTAATATTCCCTCCGAACCACAAAAGTCGTCGAAGAAAATCCCAGTCGAAATAACGAAATCGAGGTCTGAAAAATACGAGACAAGGTAGAGTACTCGATGCTTAGGGTTTGAGATCCACTGGACTTGTATATTCGGATATGAGCTATGTGCAATGTCGTTCGTCGGAGTGAAGCAATGTAGGTCAAACACTGATCCAGGCAACAAGAAGCATGCCAGCAACTGCGGTGACTGGGACGTGTCCTCGATCGAATAGAGCTTTAAATCGTTGCTGATAACCAAAAATCTGTCATTTCCAAGGAAACAAAAGTCGATCGATCTGGTAGAATCTCGATCTAGCACAATTAGGCCACTAAGGATACTCTAAATTGAGTCAACTATCAAGTCTTTCAACTAATTCTGACCAATGCTCACATTGGATGAAGTCGAATATTGCCAGTCCCAAATTTGCAACCACCATTTGGACACGCATGGAGAGTCTGTATCATCAAGTAATGGTACAAAGCGAAGGAAAGCTATATGCCTCCCAAAACCCTCGAGTTTCGAACACGTCTCAAAGCTCTGACGGTTCCTGGGCAGCCACAAGTCGGGCATAAACAATGTCCGTCCAGCAGCTTGGGTGTGAGTACCATCCCCATCCAGGGTTAGAAGCTCGATATAGGAATCCTCATCAGATGGGTAATTATCAATCCTAATGCTATGAGCGATGGCAAGTAGATTTTGCGCTGCGTCCACGAAAACACAAATGTTGTTGTGGTTAGGAACTGAACAAAGCGAACCTGGGGAGAAATTACGCTCGATAGTTTTTTCTGAGGGTTTCGGTAGTATTGGAAAGATTCGGACAAAATCTTCGAATGGTTCCCAGAAACAAGCGTGTCCATTGGTGATGAGCATGTGGAAACCTTTTGGTATAGAGATCGTTTCGAAAGAATAGAGATCAAATTTAAACCATGCGTGGATGTTGTCCCTTAGGAGCTGTAGGCACTTTGAAAAAGAGATATGATTTTTGGAAACAGGAATCAATTGTTGGCTGCCGAGTTCAGCGATGTACTGAAGCTCAGAGGATGACAAGTATGTCCGGCGAAGGGCCTTGCACAGCTGCCGGACAATCGTCAGTGTCAAAATACATAAAGCCACTGGATGGACAGCGATTAGAAATTTAATGGTAACTCACGGATGTACAACAAAGAATATCTTGCCAAGGAAGGAAGCTCAGAATGTAAGTCAAGAGTTCTTCAGGAAGGGATAGTAATTCTGCTTTGGGCTTCATTTTCAGCTTGGTCCACTGTCTAATGGGTTGAGACTCAGTGTCAGCATTGTCGGCAGTTGTGAAACAAAGAACTAACCAGAGTTTAGGTCGTCAATAGCGTTGAACTTGGCTACGATTAGTAGCCTGAAAAACATGTTCATCATGTCAAGACTGGGCTGCTTAAATAGTTGTATAACTAAGAAAAGAAAGAACAAAGATATTACGGACAAAAACTGCAGCGGCTCAATGGTGAGTGTTCACAAAACTGCAATAGTGAGCGAGTGGCTGCTTAATGAAGTTGCCAGTCCGGCCATGTGACTGATCGAAGGTGTGTGATTATAAAAGGTAGCGTAGTCAGCCAATCAACTTCGTTCGCACTAGCAATTAACATTGACTAGCCTACACTCTGAATCAGCACTTCGGTGACATGGCCAATCCGCTTGAGGTGCCGCCATACCTCCTTCAGCCGCTCATTACCAGCATTACTGCAGGGACTGTTACTTGTGCGCAGGCCTTAGGTGCGTAAACGACCATAGATAACCATATTTTTGGTCTCCCTCAATCATTCAAGTGACAAGATCCAGTGCTAACATCGAGTGCAGGGTCTGAAATATATGTTGGCTGCTCGACTGGAAAGCTCCTGCGCTACGCCCTCCATCCAGATGCTGATCCCACCAAGGTCGGTACCAACTTGAACGTCTGTGGTATCTTTGTTATTCATCACACTACAAACTTTATTATTTCTATATATTCCACCATCGACTCTCTTTCGGTTCACCTCCCTTCTTACTCCACTTCTCCGACTTCAGTCTGTGATACCGCGCTAACCTAGCCCAGCTAGACGCTTACGCTTTGCTCTCGCAACAGAGCCACCCTTCGGGCAAGCAGATCGACGAGCTCATCCTCGTACCTTGCATCGCAAGGGCGCTGATATTATGTGGTGGGTTATCCTTATATTTGCGAGTGCTTGGTTCAGGGTGTGAGGCCTATAATTGTGAAATTTTTTTGAGATGCTGTTTGCACTACACCATACTTTCTCCTGTCATCTGCATTTTCAGTCGCTAAGCATACACTAATATACTTCTGCAGATCGCCAAATCCATATATACACACTCCCTTCGCTTGATCTTGTCCCGAATACTAAACCCGTCCGTAATGTCGAGGCTGTCGCAGTCGACCACAATCACCTTCAGCGCCCCGCTGCGACCTCACTTACCACTAGAGTCACTTCTACATCAACAAGTCTTCCTGCTGAGCGAGGGAAAAATGATGCCATTGACCTCTGCGTTATAAAGCGTAGTACTATTGCCATGTATAGCTTGAGCGAGGAGAAGTTGACGTATACCAGGGTTGGTTACTTTTAGTGTTCCTTCACACTACCATCTCTTTTTTTACTTAGCTGATGTCCGTTTATTTGTCCTCAGGAAATTCCTTTTCGATCGGGAGCCCTCCGTGCTCAGCGTTCAGGGAGTCACCTGTGTATTGCGACCGCAGAGATTTATAGTGTAATTGATCTTGCGACTGCACAGATGTTTGAGTTGCTTCCGGTGACACAAGTCGAGGGTACGGCGGGGTAAGTGGATTAAGACTTTACCTGTCGTCTCCTCGCCAGTCCTTATTGACTCGGCTAACAGTACGATCAAACCACATATCCTCGTCATCTCTCCATCTGAGTTCCTTTTACTGAGCTGGACGGGCGGGAGCACACTCGGGTTGTTCATTACGGGTGAGGGTGATCCTGTGCGTGGAACACTTGAGTGGCCAGCGCATCCGGTGTCCGTGTGTAAGTGGTATCTCTTATATGGACTTGTTTCATGCTGCTGGCTCCAATTCGCTGATTCTCTACTACTTTTCGACTTTCTCAGTGGCACATGAGTTACTTTCATTTCATTTATCAGTTTGTGATTTGTTTCCGAGGTTCTAAGGCTAATTATTACGGATGAATCTACCTAGGCCTCGACTTTCCCTACCTAACAACACTTCTTCCGAATGGCACAATCGAAGTGCACAGTGTTGAAACTCAGACGATTATTCAAGTCATCCCTGCACCTGATTTCGGCGAGGGAGGGAGGCCGGGCTTGGTCTCGTGCCGTGCTGGTTATGCAGCGCCCTCTTCCGAGCGTGGGGATAAGATGAAGAAAGTGAAAGTTGAGCTGGTGCGTAGTGGGAAAGTGGGGTTGATGATGGACATCGAGAAGGTTCATGAGGGCCAGAACAAGAAAATGGAGAAAGAAGAGAAAGAGAAAGATGCGGATGTCCCGAGTGTGTCTATATAACCGACCTGATTGGTACACTGGCTTTCATTGTGTCTTGCAAAAGGCAAAAGACGTGACTAACTGATTATCATGGTCAGTCTATGATGTCATAACGGTCTTCCACTGTATGGGGCGGCTTCTGCGCTACAATATAGTTGTTTTCATCATGCTTCGATTTGATTTCCATTGGCGCTGAGGGCAATCCCAAAGAGAAGAATGGAGATCTGAAGACCGGAGATGATTGTACAACAACATCAAAATACTATGTAACGAGACCTTCGAACTTCTCCTGTCTACGCTTTCCTTGTTCCTCCTGCGAGCCGTGGCCATATCTGTTTAAATTATAGTATCCTTACTGCTTGCCTGGTACGGCTCCGAATGCGGCGAGCAAGTTCATGGACAAACTTGCGTACGCGATCCAAAGGGTAGGCGCGGTCAGAGATCACGTAGATGCTGGATCCATGAGCATAGAACCTATTGCAGAGGTTCCAGAGTCCGATATGCACGAGCTGCGCGAGATGCGCATTGGTCGGGACCGAGATCACACTCCATTGCTACAATAAAAGACGTTCTTACGGCGGAGAAAAGACCAGACTGATCAAACATCAGCCTCAAAATGAGTCAAGAATAAGCATGCTCAACTTACGAAGATCAAGACAATGTCCATGTCACCGGTGTATCGTTCGAGGAACTCGCCGTCGCATTCCTCTGCTACTCGTTTGTACACCCCTCAGAAACAAGATCGTTTGTCTCTGCCAATCTTCGAAGCAATCGAGTCCTGGAAAGTATCCAATATTTGCTTAGAGTTGGCTGGTCCTTCTTCGCCACCACCTCTTCTGCATCGTCTGAACAATTTAGGAGCTTATACGACGTCGTTATTGATAAGAACTTACGGATCTAAATCACTGTCCAAAGCAAATTGGAAGCATGTCAAGTTCTGATGGTTGGGGAAGCCCTGTGTCCGAGCCTGTGGTGGACTATGAGACTGCTACAGACCAAGCTGGCTGGAACTCGGGTGACTTTGATATGCCAGTCAAACTTGCTAAATAATCCAATTTGGAGGAGCACTAGGATGTACCAGAAAGAATAGACTTTGCCGCCTGCAATGATGCCAATCTAGGAGGAATATGACTTGACCAGAACACGCCCGATCATGTGACCGTATTCTCTGTAATTAAATATCAAATCACGTGATTTTATCACGTCCTCTGTTTATGCATATTTGGACAGTGACACTGCGCGACGATACGTTACGCGTTAAGACTTAAAAAACTTCTTTCGTTAGTCTAACTGCCACTTAACCGAAGGCTATCGTCACATCTGCTATTTTCCGCCATCCTTGCAAGTATATTGCTATTATCATATCCTAATTATTTGTAATGCCTCATATCACTGGCGTGCACGATACCCCAGACTTTCCAGCGAACGCGAGACGCAAATCATACACAGATATTTCTCTATCTTTGGAAGAGCCAGATAACTTGATCTCTCCACCACGCTCTCCTAGTAGACTTGATTTCTTTCATGAAGAAGGCAGCTCTCTGGGTTACTCTGAGTCAGATGCAGACGCAGAATTACCAATTTCAAGGATCAAATGGGCACGCGGCCTCTTCCGTAGCGGCACAGCACTCGCAAAGTTCACGGAAGAGGACGACGGCGACAACGAGCCTCCCATCTGTCTACCAGTCCCTCACGTGAATGAAAACAGTACCGATCCCCAGACAGACTTTGAAGACGAGCCCCCATGCGTCCCATTCCCACCTCCACTTCAGACAGTCACCATGGAGCCTTTTGCACCAGAACCTGTTCGCCATGCTACGCTTCCACAACAAACAAAGGTGCAAATCACAACTCCTGTATCACGTACCAACACGCAGCGTCTGAACTACCCTCACCGTGGATTTTCACGAAGTGCTTTGTTGCATCAAAAGTCTTTCTGGACAGCACGCCATGACGAATGGTTGGAATGGCAGGCCAAAGAAGTGAAATGGCGAATGGACAACGGTATAAGCGCACGAGACCCTGGAAGTGCATATGATGGCATTACGCTCGTAGATAGTCAGAAAGTCTCCGGGCTGCCATCACAAATCCGCGTGCCTTTGTCTGGCCTGGAACGTGACCTTGATGGGTATGCATCAAGAGACTTTGTCCAGGACTCGAACGCGCCGATCTACCCTCGGGTGGGCGATATTTCTGCGCTTCGTGATCCATACTCTGCCAATGTCGATCGGTGCTTCTTCAAGTTTCCACTGTGGACCATTCACAAGACGCTCTATGTGTTCGATATGCATCAAAGGGCAGTCCATATTTCCGACCAGATACAAAGTTCTGTATCCTCAGAAAGTTTGCAGTCGTCGACCGGTTCAACAACATGCGGTGATGAGGATGTGACCCTTGTGGCTGACGATGAACTACCCTTCAAGAAACAAACGCTTGACAACGGATGTCTACCACCTGAAACTCCACAAAGATCTCCGCCGTGTACGTGGGAGGCTGTTCGTGCCTGGGAGCTAAACTGGTACGCTCGCTGGGAGTTACTGATTGGTCTGGTACAACGCGACCGAGCCCTCCGCCAGGCAGCGCCGCTCTCGCCGTCGACAACTTCCTCAGATGAAGACCATTCATCGCCAAAAGAACTCCTGGAACCGTTCACTCCGAAAGCTCCCACACCAATTTTCCACTTTGCTGGCGAAGATGGAGAGGATGACGGAGACGAGGAAGAGGACTACGGTACCTTGATTGCAAACCCAATTTACAATGTTAACGAGACGTTCAAGGAGGGGTATCACCGTGCGGTAATTTTTTTCACTAAAGATCGAGGGTTGAAAAAAGAGCGTCACCTGCGAACAGTGTCGGGGTAGAAAGTGAAGGGGGGTCCCCGGGTCATCCGCATCGGACAGTGGAAGTCAAGGGGATGGAATTTTCTCCTTTTATATACAGCTCCCTAGTTTTGTCGATCCATGCTATATCCCGATGCTCCCTAGGTAGGACAACCTGAATTGTGGAAAAGCAAAAGGTTGATTGATGGTTGAAGAGATTATGCTCGTATGCTTTGAAGGTGCATTCGAGTTGTGCGACAGACATAGCACCGACTTGAATAACAAATTTATTTGACATATATACCACCATGATACTAGTATAATCCAAACGCAGATCAGGTACATTGGCTACCATCACTCTTTCACTATGCCAGGGTCAGCCCAGTCTCGGACATGTGTAGCAGTCAGCAACCTGAAGCAAGGGAATTTGTTAAAAGTACTGCGGAAGTGAGAAACTGATCAGACCTAGAAAGGGTACGAAAAGACCATGTCTACATACGTATTGTAAGGACAGAGCAATTTGCAATTTTCGTGTCGACGCCATGTGCGCACTCGTAGTACTGGAGCCCCTTTCCGAATTGGAAGGAGGTTACTTTGCTGACATGTTGAACCAGTGTGCACTCGCGACTGTAACGTCTGTAATCACAAGTCTATCAGCATAATTCTTTTATCAATCGTGGTCTTGTTTGACTACTGAGTTGTGTAATGCACGAATATTGCGACCGAATTACCTGACATTACAACCGCAAAGTCAACCGTAGGGCACCAACCCCCAACTACCTCTGATTCACCAATGCTTTGGCGATGTGAAACTCTTCACTTTGCATGAATGTGGAGCTGTTGTGCATGGAATTGTAGCTCCATGAACCGAAACGCCCCATTCTGATATTTCCATGTCTTTGATAAACATGTATCCCTGGTGAGTGTGTCTTTATTCTCTTTCTCACCCACCACATTGCGGTGGTGAAAACATAGAGGCATTTCTATATTTCCACCACCGCAATGTGGTGGGCGAGAAGAAGAATAAAGACACACTCACCAGGGATACATGTTTATCCAAGGCATGGAAATATCAGAATGGGGCGTTTCGGTTCATGGAGCTACAATTCCATGCACAACAGCTCCACATTCATGCAAAGTGAAGAGTTTCACATCGCCCAAGCATTGGCGAATCAGAGGTAGTTGGGGGTTGGTGCCTTACGGTTGACTTTACGGTTGTAATGTCAAATGATTTGTGGCAATATTCGCGTATTACATAACTCAGTAGTCAAACAAGACCACATGATGATCGATAAAAGAATTTTGTTGATAGGCTTGTAAACAATATGTAAACAGACATAGCAAATGACACAAATTCCGAGGTGTTAGAGATCCTCAATCCAGACTGTTATCCGACACCGGAAAACTCGAAATTGCAGAGGTGCATCGCATCAGGATTCTATGTTTCTCATGTCCGATTTGCGTCTGAATACAATCATATTTGACTCGGAATAGCATCTGGTTACAAACGTGAGGATCCTAGCATTCTAGGTACTCGCCAGCTTCTGGCTGCTTCACATTGGCTTATCCCCATTCCCCTCGTCACCCTTGATCATCTAATCATATTGGGGCACAATGCCACGTCGCCGCCCTAGTGGTCCTCCTAGTACTTTCCAGAACCAAGACTGTCACTCGACAAATGACTCAAACTAAGAAGAAAATAAGGATACTCAGCTAGTACTGGTATCTTCATGGTGCGCTGGTTTATGCAGGCAGTGAGACCAGGAAGGAAAAGATATATGCGACGACTCTGGTTGTGATTTTGGCGAATGCGCTGGAGGAAAAACCTCGCGACAGAAAGGACGGACCAATAGTGCATAGATAGGTTTGTTGACACGGATTTCCAGATTGAAGTGTGACAAAGGGTGCGTTGATGTTAGGCGAAATGGAAAGCAAGTGGAATTCGAGAATAGCAAGCGGCATGTTGCTGGCATTGCAGGAGATAAAATTGTAAGTGGAGCTATGAAACGAGCGCATATATAGAGAAGGTGTTACGACTGGGATGGGCTCATTGAACGACGGTTCAAAAGAGAACAGCGGTCGTTAACGTATCAACGCTTTACGTAGAAAAGACTAC
>MU172974.1:11235-21301 GCA_016695475.1 Suillus decipiens
AATAGAATATGGAAATATATATATCTCAATAAAGTCTTGACACATTCACAAAGTAAGACCACTGGTGATATCACATGGACCAGATCTATAAGCCTACCTATGACCAGTTCAAGGTGGCTGTTATATTTCAGCTAGAATTATACTGTCCAGTATTTTTGATGTAAACTATAGAAATACATATATCTCTATTGAATCTTGACTGATTTACAAGGTAAAACCACCATTGGCATCCTATAGACCATATCTACACACCTACCTATGACTAGATCCGGGTGGCTGTTGTATTTCAGCCGGTATTTTACTGCCCAGTATTTTGACATATATTTTTGAAATACATATATTTTAATCAAATTTCAAGTGATTCATAAATTGAGACCACTGGTGATATCACATGGACCAGATCTATAAACCTACCTATGACTGGATCTGGGTGTCTGTTGTATTTTAGCTGGTATTTCACTGCCCAGTATTTTTGATGTAGAATATTGAAATACATATATTTCAATCAAATCTTGACTGATTCACAAAATAGGCCCACTGGTGATATCATATAGACTGGATCCAGGTGGCTGTTGTATTTCAGCCAGTATTTTGCTGTCCAGTATTTTGACATAGAATATTGAAATACATATATTTTAATCAACTCTCAACCGATTCACAAATTAAGACCACTGGTGATATCACATAGACCGGATCTATAAGCCTACCTATAACTGGATCTGGGTGGATATTGTATTTCAGCCAGTATTCCACTGCCCAGTATTTTTGATGTAGAATATTGAAATACATATATTTCAATCAAATCTTGACCAATCCACAAAATAGGCCCACTGGTGATATTATATAGACCGGATCTATAAGCCTACTTATGACTGGATCCAGGTGGCTGTTATATTTCAGCCAGTATTCCACTGCCCAGTATTTTTGATGTACAATATTAAAAAACATCTATCTCACTCACCTTTTGAGCAATTTAGACAGTAAGACCACCAGCTCCCTGGCATGGACCAGCTCTACATGCCTACCAATAACTGGATCCAGGTGGCTGTTATATTTCAGTCAGTATTTCACTGCCCAGTATTTTAACATAGAATATTGAAATACATATATTTTAATCAAATCTTGACTAAGTCACAAAATCAAACTGCCAGTGACATCACATAGACCTGATCTATAAGCCTACATATGACCGGTTCAAGGTGGCTGTTATATTTCAACCAGTATTTCATTTATCTACCAGATTAACTGGATGATAGGCTTGTGAGATTATGGATGCACCTGGTGACATACCTATTGGATGGTAGATTTGACCAAGTCTCCAGTAAATATCATTCTTCTGGCCCACTCATCCTGGTATGGGCATATACCACTGGGTGTATATACCTGGTGTGTATATACCAAGGATGCTACCTACCTTCAATGCAATACCAAGCCGCTGTGACAGTCTAGCTGGCACTAGCCTTGCATAGGTCCATTTCCATTATTGTCTAGCCCCTATACTGCATAGTGCAACCACCCCTAACCCTAATGCTATCGATATAAACAGTTACTGAGGTTACCACACTCTTACTGGACTACCATGCCACAGTACCAAGCCATGTTCATTGAGCCAATGCCCATTGAATGCCCATGCCATGCCAACTAGTTCCATTTGATGCATAGTATATTCCCATTTTACAACTGCTAATTCCATGGCAAGCCTTATTACATGTAGAATGCATGCTGCAGCACACACTGCACCATTACATATTACTATGGCTAAGTCTCATGTATTCACTACTACTTTTGCCTATCGATTCTGCATCCTTACAATGTATGATAAAAGACTGCTGACTTCTCCTCTGTTCAACACTTCCCTTCTACCATACAGTGGTAGGAGAAGTCACTTACTATCATTTTCTTATATCATATTATTCATTTGACAGGACTTCTGTACCGCTACCACTATCACTATACAAAAATAAATCTTCTTTGAAATCCAAATATCTCTAAAAAAATTCTTTGACAGTCTTTGCCCTCAATGCTACCTTCACTGCTATCATCACTAAGCATTGGTATCATCTTTATCATGCCATTGCCCTTCACTGTCCCTTGGCATACAGCACTATCATAGTTATCAGTATATGCTATCATACTGCTCATCACTAGAAATCCCCATGGTATCATTGGTATCACCAGCATCATCAGTATCTATCTTTTAAGGACACTTAGCATCAGCATCTATGGAATCCACAGCACTATCAGCTGCATTGCTACTGCTATCATCAGCATCACTTATAGGAGTATCACACATCTCATATCAGCGTTTGATGAAGTATATTAACTAGCAACCCCTTGGGTTGAATGTTCTTACCTTGCAAGTATAGCAGCTAGGTAGACATTCGACATATACTAATCTAGGGGGTAGTTCACTATTCTAGCTAGATTGTAGTCTTTACACCACATCAGTATAATAGCCTTGTGCAAACAGAGCTTGCCATTGCACCATTAACAAAAATTCCCTTGGCACTGACATTAGGTATGCAGTTGCAACACTAGTCTGGGTAGCCCATATCAGCCAAGTATCCAATCTGGTGAATGAGTGACAGCACACTACTGTCTTGCTCAACCTCAATGAAATTTGATAGCCACATGTACAGTAAGTTTGTCAATCAATGCTTTGCAAACTCTGAGCAAATGTCAGCATCAGATATAGTTGTGTATGGCCGGACTACTTTGGACTAGAATGGCCTATGGCCCAAGCATGTCAGGTATTCACAGTGAAGTATCCATCAGTTCCAGTGTGATTATTCTTATACAAGCTGCACTTCCTATTTCATGCTGGATAAGAACTCCCTCAGTGCTGACATTAGATAAGTGGTTGAGATGCTAGACTGCATTGGGTCCAGACCTTCCAAATATACAATGTGAGCAATGAGTGGCAGTGCATTAGCATGCTGCCCAGATCTGGCTACTGTATGCAAAGTCAGTAAGTCATTTTATCTTCCATGGACTCTCCCTAAATTGTAGAATCTGCTCAAGTCTTCCAAGACCATTCTGTTTTGGATCTGGACCACCTTCAGTCCAAGGGCATGGAACAATGATAGTGCAGTGCCCTCCATCAGCTAGCTGCTGAAGAATGGTTATCACATACAAGGTGAGCAAGACAAATTGTTCTTGACAATGTCTTCCTCATCACTGTAGCTTGACAGGGTCCTCCAATAACAGGCTGCATTGTAGATGAATGCAAATGGCACCAAGATGCAGGGCCCACATATTGTTTCACAGCAGAATTTCAGGGATCATCTCACAATCATTTCAGCACTGAAAATCAAAAAAACTAGCTGGCATTTAATTGCAATTTTATGTACTACACAGACATGCTTGAATGAAGGTTATGAAGTGACTACATTGGGATTCGATATTTGTTTCAAGGCGAAGCATTTTTGTTGGATCTTCAATAATGTGCTATTGGCAGTGATAGGTTGCTTAGCAGCAGCAGAAGTAGGAAAGACCTGGCTGGGTACATAGCATAGTATGAGCCTTGGTGACATTATCTAAGAGAGTGATGTTCGTACCACTTCCACCACACCAACAGCTTATCAACTTCTTTTAACTCATTGGAGTCTTCTAAGAGGTTGAGGAGACTATGATAAAATGTCTCCAAGTCTGTGACCATGTCGGTTCTTGAGAATACCAAGGATAAGCTTAATGCAAATTGGATCTTTGGCTCATGTCAAGACCATCTGCATAGAAAACAGTGGTATTCAACAAACCTGAGTTGCTATGTAAGCCATGGAAGCAACAGTGATGGAGTTCATGCCATGGAGGCAAGCATTTCTGGACCACATAGCTTTTGGTTCCCTGTCAACCAAACTCAGAGATGTGAAGACATGTTTGTAAGCCTGGTAAAATACAATGTACAATGTAAAAGCAACTTTATGAATAGAAACACCTACCACTCATGCATATAAGCAAACAGCTCCTAAGGAGACCACACCATGGATCTTCAGCATCATAGGTATGATGGGCATATAAAAAAACGGGCCATTGGTCTCTGCAGACCAAGAGCTTGCTGCTTCAGAGGTTGTCTTTGGTCCTTGTTTGCAAAGTGCAGCTTATTAAGACTGCAGATACAGCAAACAAAAACTTACTGTGGGTCATTCCAGTCTAATCCTACAGGGAAAAGCAGGGACCCTGATAGCTCATGGTTAAATCTATGGTCAATCTTTGAGTTTCTATGTAAGGGAGGCTGGATTGCTTCTCCTTTCGGGGCAATCCAATTTAGTACTGCAGACTTTAACATTTTTGTATTGTTGCCTCTTGCGCCTGCAGCTCCCTTTCCTATCTAAAAACTGTTAGCAAGAACTCTGGTCATGAAGAGAAAGGTGTACAAGTTCTCCAACATGAAGGATTTCTTCCTTCGATCCATTTCTCAATTGTTCCAGAAGGCCAGGATAAGATTCTGAGAGCTGCTCAAAGACATGATGTTCTCACCACTTGCTGCAAAACACATCAATCAATGAGCAAAAAGAAAAATGCATTGTTATACTCAGCAGAAAACTCCTCCAGTGGAGTGTCTTCCATCTGTTCCAGTCTTAATATACCATTTGTGAGTAGAGAAGGGTAGTTGCACAGTGCAAACATGGTTCTACCAAAGTGTCATCCATGGGAGATGAGTGGATCAGACATGGAACCAAGTGATAGGATGAGTCTATGAAAAGCTGTGGCTAACATTGAAGTGATTTACACCTTTTTTTGGGGCCCCATTTGAAGGGCTGATGAGCCATGTTTGCTTGGAATACTGGAAGTGGTGTCCTTGGAGACCATGAGAGTCAGGGAGGAGGGAAGTGTAGTTTGGGCTTCACAGATTCTGATATCCACATTTTATCCCATTGCACTATGGGATACAGATAATGGCTGGTGGCAGTGCAAGTGGCCATGTTGACTGGCAGCGAAGGACTCTTGGCACAGGTGACTGGTGGTCTTGGCAGTAGGGATGACTGGCTTTTATGACTGGGGTTGTACATGGCACAACTGCTCAAAAGAGAGTGATGGTCATTCAGTATCAGCGTCGGAGTACAAAAGAGTACTATGCTTCAATAGACAACACAGACAGTATAGGACTTGGAGAGGACTAGACTGGCTGGATTGAATATAATTGTGTTCAGACTAAGACTGTCATATTCCATATATCTGATCTCAGATCCAATCAGATCCAATCTGGATCACCCATCTGAGAGCCCCAGCTTCTGGTATTCTAAGTCCACTGTGCATACTTGCTTCTATCTCCTTTTGGTGATCTACCTGGACTGGTGTCCCAGCTGTGTATATTCCTGTCCTGCTTACTGATCCATTACCTGTGCTTCATATCCAACTCACATTTGCTGATCTGCTGTGCATTTACTAATAGACTTTGATTATACTTTGTGCATAGCCCTCCGGTTCTGGACTCACTGATTATCTGTACTATCTACCTACAGTATATAGACTACATGTACAACACTAGAGAACCTTAGTTCAAATATCATCTTAGATTCTGCTCATTCCGTTCATCCAAACCCAATCCTCTTCCAGTTCTAAGTATCTTCCGAGACTTAGGATTGATTCCTATAGTCTACACTTCCGACTCTACCTCCAGTAGTCTATATCCATTAGTTTCTAGTATGGACCTCATCCGCTACTAGCCTTATACCTTGAATCCATCTATATGCTCCGGATACCCTCCAGACATACTCTTTCCATCCATATGTTCCAGATATTCTTTGGATGTGCCAAATCTGATACCTTCGGATCTGCTATGCAAGCACTTCTGAATCCTTGGACATAGATTACTCCTCTGAAATAAAGGGTAGTACTCAGGAAAGGGGCACAGTGTATGAACTGAGGCCAAAAGCCCTTCACATCTCTCACCTATTGAGTATGGTCTTAACAAAGACCTTAGGAGTGCTAAGACTTAGAAGACGATTCAGATGACTAAGAGTTGGAGGCCCTTAGTGAAGGAAGTTCCAGGTAAAACCCAGTAAGATTAAAGTAAAGAACTAAGAGATATACACCATGCTTAAATAAGCAGACTATGCATGCACGGACCAAGACTACTAAACAGAGCATAGGAAATAGAGTGTGAGAATATAAGTACAGTTCCTAAAGAGGAAGTCACAGTTGTTGTACAATCAAAAGAGAGCATATATCATATGAGGCAAACAATCACATAATCAAGGAAAAGTAAATGTATAGGGGCATGTATGATTGTAACACTGGCCCAGTCTAGTTGCCAATTTGACCAAAATATTAAAATCTTGCCATTGAAGAACAAAAAATGCAACTCATTGTAGCTCACCATCAGAGAACACATCTGCCAATATGGCACAAACCTTCAAACTAGAAGGATATGGTGTTAACTTGAACTTATGGTAAATCTTGAATGTGGCGACTTACCTCATGGTAGGGGCTTGCTAACTTGTTAGTGTTTTCCCTTAGAATCAAGTTAGCAGGCAACATTAATCAAAGGGACAAAGAACTTACAAGTTATGGTGCAAGGTTCATTTATTTCCTCATTGATCATTCTTAGAGCTCATCACAAACCAGTGAGGTGAATGCTGACAGCTGTCTAGCAGGGGAGAACAAGACTTCTCTTCTGCTAGTCAAAAACCATGAAGCAGGCAAGGTGGAGTCAATAGAGAATCTCAAAGAATGATTGAAATTTGTGCAACTAAGCTGTACAAGACTTGAAGAACTGTACCAAACATACAGACTTTGTTGGTTAGAAGAAAATTATCCGGCAAGAGTGCTAGAAGTATATGCACCACCCAGAATCAATATTTGCTCTCTGCATCAGATTGCATGGAACGCTCCTTCTCCCAATCAAAGTATGTCTGATGCCTGCTCTTAGTGACAAACTAAATGTCCTGCTCAGGCAAAAACAAAGGTGAAGTTGGGTCAATAGAGGAATATGAGGCATGGAAGGAGGGGGCAGTTGAGTAGCACAACATGACTGGTTGATTCCTATATGATGGTGAAAATTCAGAGCAGGAGTAGTGAGCAGGGCCACACGACTTGTGTAATTTTGAGGGGAAGACCTATATTGAATAATGGGCAAACACCTAGATGATCTGCACATGAGTTCTACCATTCCAATCAGCACACTGTTACTGGTAGGTAGAGAAAGAATATAGGAAAGGATTGTCACATTGAATGGTAGAAGTATGCATGAAACAGGAGTTTCAGATACATTACTGCAGATATCACAGGGAGAGCACCTGATTGTTTCAGAAACATTACCTGTGGTAGCCTCCTTTTGTCAATGATCCAATTGCAGAGCAGGGAGGTACAAAAGATGAGCTGATATTTCAATGCACAGAGAGCGAACTTGGGAATGATTAATGATTATCTGAAGTGAATGAACATGGTAAGGGAACAACTAGAACTTGAAGGGGAGCAGTTGTAGACAGTAGATGTACCTTTTGTCATAGGGTTGCCATAGCCTGAGGGCATGCCTCAACTAGTGCATTGTGCAGTGCAAGGTATGAGGAAGTTGTTGTGGAAATGTTCACCATACTTAACTCCATGTAGTAGCAGTAGTAGTAAGACCTTGAGCTCAGCTTGTAAATAATAGAGTCTATGATATTTTTGATCATAAATAAAATTGATAATGATAAATGATTTTGATTGGCTAATGGTATGTAGTATACATACAGAATGTTTTATACAACTGGCAATGATGTAATAAGTAAATAAAAATAAAGACTGAATCCATTGTCAGTTGCGATGAACCATGTGACAGGTGGGGTGACACATAACATTACTCTACTCAAATTCGAAATCATCAAAGTTGTCCATCACATTGTTGTGGTCCTCCTTGTAGTAACACAATTTATCTGCTTGAGGCTGTGGAATAAATCCAGTGGGAGATGGTAGTTGGTCTGTAAAGGGCCATTGGTACTTCAAGAAATTATGGCTAGAGGACCCACTAGTGATGGCAGAGAAGTCAAATTCACAGGCATTCTCGATGGCCATTGTATAGAGATCTACCTCTGCTTGAGCATGGTGCATCTTTGCCTGCAAGGTAAGTAACTCTAAGCCAAGGTTGCACTGATAGGTATGTTTGCCATCAACAGTAAGAGAATGTGCTATCAGTCTTGTCTGACATGTTTGTTCTGAGTGAAATGCATCATAGAAGGTTTCTTGGATGCCAGTGGCAACCCATGTGCCCAACATGGGCAATGAGGAGCCAATGCACTTCAGAGACAATGAGAATAGCGGATTAGATGAATTATAGCACCAACATTCAAAATAACAGATGTTCATTTGGCTTCTTGTATAGTAACAGGTCCAGCTATTGAGGAAGTAGATCTGCCCAAAATAGAGTAATCCTGCATCAAAGGTTCAGCATCTACTGGAAGTAAAAAGGCATGTCATCTCTTTAATTAGGCTTCACATGTATCTTATGTCACCATTGAACAGACTAAGGGGGAGTGGGCTACAGCATGTCTCGAAGTTCTAGAAGGAGGCCTGGTATCCTGCTTGACCATATGTGCAGAATGATGGACTGCTTTGTAGTGATAATGGTCAGACTATCAGATTACTTATTCACATGTTAAAATTGAAGAAGCTCACACATCTGGTATTGCTGCAAGTGTTCGAGGGCCTGACTATACAAAGACACCTCCACCTGACATTGTTTCTTCCTCCCCTCCATGAGAAGATGCTCTACAGTCACATGTCTTTCCCCCTTGACTCCACCAACACAACAACTGTGGTGTTGTCTCCTGCTTAGCCTCTATAATGCATTCCCTGATGATTTCCCAAAGATCACCAGGATAGACTCAATCTTTGAGCAAAAACAATAGAAGCTTTAATTCAGTCTGGAGCTGTGTTAAAGGTTTTTAAAGCATCTGTAATATACCAGATTCTACACTCCACTTCCACTATAACATCCTGCTCAAATCCACATCCATCCAATCCCCACTCAATCCAGTTCACATATCTGATCTGATACACTTGTCTGATCCAGATCCAATCTGAGACACTCATCCAATCCATATCTGATCCATAGCTGATCCATGTCCTTATCCAATCCATGTTCATATCCAAAACCATTCCTGCGCACCTGCGCATTACCCCTTTTAGGATATACCTGTGCCACCGGCTCTTGGTCATCCCTGCCTTCGCCTCTTGGTCATCTCTGCCTCCAGCTATTGGTTATCTCTGCCTCTGTCTCAATAAGTTATTCCATATAAGTTTTATCTCCAAGTTCATAGCCTGATGTTTTGCTGTACTTACTATTATGTTTCTTCCTTACTTATCCTGCTGTCTATATAATTCTGTTTCTGTTCTCACTTGGGCTCCAGCCCTTGTAAGTCTCTGCCTCTGGACTATGGGAGTACTCCCTAGTCCAGAGCCTTGACTCTCTGTCATATAATTGCTTTTGGACTTTGTTCAATTGTAATTACCTGCGGTAGTCTTCATCTGTTAGTTTCTACTTCAGACCTTATCTGAAGTAGCCTATACTCTCTCTACTTCACATCCAGACCTACTCCTCTATAGTAGTCATATCATCAGTCCATCTGTACATCTGTCCATCCATCCATCCATCCATCTGTCCATCTAATCATCTGTTTGTCCATCCATCTGTCCATCTGTCTGTCTATCTATCTATCCATCTATCCATCTGTCCATCTATCTATCTATCCATCCACCCATCTGTCCATCTGTCCATCCATCCATCCATCCATCATCCATCCAACACTCCACTACTCCTACCTTCAGACATCCATACCTTCAGACCTTTGGACATCCATACCTTTGGACCTTCAGACCACCTTTGGATCTCCATACCTCTGAACCTCTAGACCTTTGGACCTTTGGACCCTTGGTCCTATGGTCCTATGGTCCTTTCCTATTCTATCCTTCAACCTATTGTGCAATATCCTTCACTTGTTCTACTCTGGACTTCATCCAAGTAGTCTGAAACGTATGGGTGGAAGGAGTACGTCCGGAGGGTATCCGGAGGGTAAGGATGAATTCGAGGTATAAGGCTAGTAGCGGATGAGGTCCGTACTAGAAACTAACAGATATGGACTACCGG
>MU172974.1:21536-64626 GCA_016695475.1 Suillus decipiens
GGATCAGTAAGCAGGACAGGAATATACACAGCTGGGACACCGGTACAGGTAGATCACCGAAAGGGGATAGAAGTAAGTATGCAGTGGACTTAGAACACAAGAAGTTGTAGCGCATCGGATGAGTGATCCGGATCGGATCTGTGGTCTGGATAGAAGCAGGATCGATCAGATCTGATTGGATCTGATCGGATCTTGGATTGGATGTATGGAATATGACACCAGAGTTCAAAGTTGAGACATACCCAATGAGTGCTGTAATTGAGCTCAGTTTGAATGTGGTGGCATGAAGATGACCCCATCATCAAGTAAGTCATACAATTCAGTAACCATACATGACATCCCACAATGCCAGGACAAATTTGAGACTCTGTTCTCCATCCTGAATATTTCATTGCCACCAATACACAGCAGTTCAATGTGACAGGTATCAGTGAACTCATTATTGAAGTCCCTAACAGTGTAAATGTATCAAAGCTGCACCTCACAGAAGTTGATGTACTCACTGAAGTTGGCTATATGCTCATGTCAATTGGTCACATAGATGGCCACAGCTACTTTGGCACCTGTACCATTCATGATCTAACTGAAAAATATCAATAATAGTATGAAGTCTGAACACAAACTTTATCATGTCATTCAAGAATGAGCAAGTGCACATGCAGTTGAATAAATTATGACAGCTATGGAGCTGCACAGGCATATGGGCCACATCACATGCAGTACAGCTCATCAGCTTGCATAAAAGATGCTGTTGACTAGCATCAAAGTGGATATGCCATCTGGGGAGCCTACATTTTGTGCATTGTGTGTCTATGCTAAAGCCACACAAAGGCCTGTGACTAGCTTTAGAGCAAGACTGCATGCCATGCCGTCTAGTTGAAAAACTACACCCCTATGAAGGCTTTGATAAAATTGCACCCCTTAGAGCATATCTACAGGCAAAAACACAACTTACAAAATGTGCAACCTTGGCACTACCTGACTTAGATAAGAGTCCACAGCACCAAGCACATTGAAGAAGGGGTGTCAACCACACAAGCTCGGGGTGTACTGAATCAACAAAGATGGTCACCATCGAACATGATATTCACTGGGACTAATTTGATGTTGAGTCTGTATTTCGTGAAGGGAAGGAAGAGAGCAACATACCTGACAGATAGCCCCAAAGCATAAGGTCTAAACCCTGCTGGAAGGAAGACATTCACAAGGAACTACATCCTGTCAGAATGGAGATCAGAGTAATGCATCCAAAAAATCAGAAACAGCCAAGTTAATCTTAATTGTTTGTCACTGTTTACATTCTTGATTGATTTGGATTTCCTAATTTACAATACACTTTGGGTGATCTTACTGTCTGGCCATGAATCTGTCAAACCTGGATCACATTATAGTGCCACATAATGTCACTTATCATGCACATGGCCACAATGGGACTGTTATCCACCAAGGGAAGGAAAGTCTTGGTAAGTCATTCAATGATGACCAATCTGATCAGTGTCACCTAAGTTGACATCACTTAACAGACACAATTAGATATCTAGCTAGATTCAGTAAGCTTGTTGGTTCACTGCTGCAAATGGCTTACCAAAACTATCCAGCACCCCAAACAATTACCAGTTGCTCTGCTGCACTCAGCACTTCCTTGTGTGTTGAAGGACAGACTTGTTTGCCTCATGAATAAGGTCAAATTACTGTTTTGGGTTAGTGCTTTTTGGTTCAAAATGATTTGAATGAAACAACCCCTCCTAGATATGATCATGAATATCACTCCAAGTGAATCACTAGGGCTTAATACCTTTCAAATACTGTTACCATACTGTAGCATATATCACCACAACCAAACCACACTCCTACTCTTGCTTTCAACACATATGCTCACTGAACTACCACTATATATAGATCTCAGCCTTCACAGTGCTCATTAGTGCTGTCATTTTTACATACAGCATACAATATCATACACTGCACAGTAGTACCTACTCACTCAATCTGATTGTACATATAGCTACATTACAAGTAGCGACATTGTGCTGCATAGACAAGATTCTTAGAATATTAACATGTACTAGCATACCTTAGATTAGATCTGATCAATCTGATCAATGCATGTGCTATTTATATCCTCAGTATGTTTGGGTGATTATCAATAATCACTTAATCATTGTGTGAACAACATTAATGGCCAGTCTCACCATGGCAGTGAAGGTATGTGAAAGGATAAGTTGAGTGAAACCTATGTACTTAGCAGGCTTTTATGCAAGGCTACTACATTCAATCCTTTGGCCAAACTCCTCAAATGCAGTGTTCCTATATGGCCAACCCAGCTTCATTGGTACACTGAGACATCACTACTGTGAGTGTGCATATCCCTAGGACAGACACTAAGTACTAACTAACTAAATGCAATAGGGAATCTTTAGCCTGTGATCACACCATGCAGAAGATGCAAACCTACCTAGCTCAGTTTGTCTTTCCCATTTTTGACAGAGATAACTTATGCACAGCATCAGCAGGCCTGAAGTGCATGGGGATTGGGAAGAGAATATATATCCATCAGGAGCTACATATGACTACAACAACAAAATGGTGAGCACTGTTATCTTGGGCTTACAGGTTGCACACTCGCTTTATGAAAATATAGATGACATACACCAAATTGAACCTGCAGACTTGTGTGGATCAATGTATCAAGAACTCAATTACACGGAAGTCAGTGGTTTTTGGTAGTTGAGCCGATCTTAGCAAGGGGCAAGGAGGTCTATTTGTATTACTGTGTGGTCCTGGAAAAATGTATCATTACCTGGCTAGAACAGGTAGATGCCTACCTTCTTTTCCAGGAATGTACAGCTGCATGGTATTGGAATCACAAAAGTATGTTTTTTGTATGTTTTTTCTTCTTGAAATTGATTTCACAGGGCTTGAGCTCAAGGCCCAATTCTGGTGAGCGATATCATATCAAATTGATCCTAACATGTTTAACTTCTTGACCAGGAAACACATGGAATATTTTCCGTTTGAAATTGATATCAGTCTCAAGGAAGTAAGATTGACTGAGTAACCAACAGAAGCATTGGCATTAGAAAGATCTACCGCAGCTTCATTATTTTGGACCCTGGATCAAATGAAGGAGATGGCCTCTGAGCTTGTCATTGCTAGTATGCACCCTCATTTCAATCTGCATTGTCAAGTTGATAACCAAAGGACAGAGGAACTTGTAGGACCCAATGGGGTCATGGATGTGCCAGATGTCACAATCTGTGGTGTGTAAACCTGAGAATCAAGAGTGATTTAAATTTTATTTTGTTACTCACTCACAGGCAAATTATTGCATGTGATCCATATGTTGTTTGTTTCTAATGGACTAGATATCAAATTGAACACTCAAGAAGGGCATCATCAATACCTGCACCACTATGGCCAACCCAAAGCTTGCTTAATGCAAATGCACTCATTAGGTGAGAGACTGAGAAATCTGGAGAATTCCCCCATTGTGACTGGTGTTGCAGTTGCCATGTTTTATATTCCAATTATGGTACTGAAATGTCTTCAAGATATTTATGTCAATGGTCTCATAAGTGGGGTGTATATAAAGGCATTCATGGACAATTTCAGCACACAGTCTAAAGCTCAAATGACCATGGTAAGTGCTACATTATGTGCTCAAATGGGAACACTTACCACTCAGGCTCTGTCAGGCAAGTGTCATCATGGCAGTCAATGCCAGCATCCTGGCCATCCCAGGTGTAGGTTCACAAGTCACTACAAAGGCATTGTGTTCCATTTCATTCATCCTCAGCGTATATTGTATTATCAGCTGCACAATGGCACACCATTTTGGCCACAGAATGAAGTTTCTCGACTTTGCAGTTCAATTCGCTTCTATTTTGCACCCTGGACCTGATATTATCGAATGGATAGGTATACTATATGCAAGGGAAGATGTTCAAACTTATCATCCTCACAAGTATACCAAGCTTTCTGTACTTAACAAGGTAACCAAACCTTAAATTAATCATGATCACTTGTCACTCATGGAACTACTTCAGTTTGGCTTTTTGTATCCTAGGATTTCTCACAGGTATCTTCACAGTCAAATTCAGGCTAGACTTATCTGCCAAGATCAGATGCGGGCTGGCCCTCATTGTCAGGTCAGGCCTTGTAATTCCATTAGTGGTCACCAGTTTTGATGCTGGATTAATTTGATGACAAGGAATATGGGGGCAGCATGTTGAATTGAATGGTGTTGAATGATCCTGCTAAGCCTCAAATTGATCATTGCCCATATTTATGTCAGCACTATTTTTTTTCACCCTCTTTATACTATGTGCATCATTCAACTTGGAAGCAGTTGTGACAACTAATCCTTTTGGTGCACCTGTCAGGCTTCTCACCTATTACTACCATGGCCTTGCTGAGAGTCAACACAATAATATCTGAAGAGTATTAGTCCAAATTATGTGATGGACATGATGGTAAATTTTATTGATAGAGATCACGAGCTCTTGCATGCATATATCTTGTACGACACTAAAATCCATCATGTTAAGACTGTACTCAATAGATGAAAGATTTGAAGGGCTTTGGCCTCAGTTCATACACTGTGCCCCTTTCCTGAGTATTGCCCCTTATTTCAGAGGAGTAATATATGTCTGAGGATCTGGAGGTGCTCACATGACAGATCTGAAGGTATCAGATATGGTACATCTGAAGGGTATCCAGAGTGTACAGATGGTATTCAAGATATAAGGCTAGTATCGGACAAGGTCCATACTAGAAACTAACAGATATAGACTACCAAAGGTAGAGTCAGAAGTGTAGACTGTAGGAATCAATCCTAAGTCTCGGAAGATACAAGAGCTAGAAGAGGCTCAAGTTTTGGAGGAATGGAATGAGCAGAATCTAAGATGATATTTGAACTAAGGTTCTCTAGAGTTGTACATGCAGTTTATATACTGTAGGTAGCTAGTACAGATAATCAGCAAGTCTGGAACTGGAGGGCTATGCACAAAGTATAATGGAAGTCTATTAGTAAATGCATAGTGGATCAGTAAATGCGAGTCAGATATGAAGCACAGGTAACAGATCAGTAAGCAGGACAGGAATATACACAGCCAGGACACCAGTACAGGCAGATCACCAAGAGGGGATAGAAGCAAGTATGCACAGTGGACTTAGAACACAAGAAGCTAGGGGTTTTGGATGGGTGATCCAGACTGGATCTGTGGTCCAGATAGAAGCAGGATCGATTGGATTGGATTGGATCTGATTGGATCTGAGATCAGATGTATGGAATATGACACATTGCACATCTGGATTATGGAGCACTTCCCAATGATCAACTGGGATGAGGCCCTCCACAGACCCATCCTCTTTTCCAACTGAACCTCCAAGTACTATATTAAACATGAGGAGTTTTGTGAGTACATGAAAGCTCACCTCCAAGGCTTCTATGAGGAAGAACTGGATGTACCACTTGCTCTCTTCAATGGTAAAGGTTGAACATCTTGATCCTATTCTGAATGCTGTGCTGGACAGGGAAATATGGAGAACAGGTGGTTGTGTTCTCATCTGCATTGGCAGCCAGAACATGGAATTTTCTCTTTTGTTTACCATGTTTTTGTCCACTTGCGACCCTTCCATTGAGATATTTGCAGCAGGGTAATATTTGTCAACTTCACCATGATGAAGAGTAGTCTCCAGAGTTAGTCACTAGACCAGGTTCTTAAAGTTGAACATCTGGACACTGAACACAAGAAAACTGATCTGAAGACTCAAGGAGAATTCCATCTTCACCTTTGCACACTGGAAAAGTTGCTGCTACAAGCTCTCAATGAATCAACAGGTAACATTTTTGATGATGATAAAGTTATCAGCACCTTAGAGACCCTCAAACAAGAGGCTGCAAACATTACTCACAAGATTGAAGAAATGGATATCATTATGAAGAAGGTTGAGCAAGTGACTGCGGAGTACTTGCCACTGGCACAGGCATGCAGTTCCATCTTTTTCATTCTCAAGCAACTTAACCTGGTCAAGCACTTCTATCAATTCTTGCTGTGGTTCTTCTTGGACATATTCAACTGCATTTCATATCACAATCCTAATCTCAAGAATGTATCCAACCATCATTGCCAGTGCAAGATCCTCAATGACCTACAAGCATACTGAGAACATACTGATCAGAAAGCCAAAATAGTCCTCACTGTCAATTATGTTGTGCAGGACAGCAAGTCAAATTCATTGCAATTTGAGTGTGTTTTGCACTCAAGCATGTTCCAGTGATCATACAGAGTAGTAGTCTTAATATTTTATGCTATTGTAGCTCCTGGTGATGTTATGTCAACAATATGAGAATATTGTAGCCCATTTGGTTACCAACTAGTTATCATTGCAAACAGCTATCATGAAGTCAAGCCTAGATAGGGGTTGACTGCTATTTTGGAGAGATGTGGGACTTTGTTCAATGGTTTATCTATTAAGTAGCACAGTTGTGAGACATGCATATCTTCTTCAGAATTGGAGTTTTCTTACAATCTTTTGACATTGGATGCCATTAAGTTGATGCATTGCAACTCTGGATTACCAACTAGTTATCATTGCAAATAGCTACCATGAAGTCAAGCTCAGACAGCAGGTGACCACTATTTTGGAGGGATGTGTTAGAGACGTACTCGGAGGGTTAATGGATCATAAAGGGCTTTGGCCTCAGCTCATGCACTGTGCCCCTTACCCGAGTATTGCCCCTTAATTTCAGATGAAGTCCTAGGGAGAGTTCTGGTGAAGTCCGGATGTAGTCCAGACAAACTCTAGGGCAGGATAGCTCAATAGAGCTCCCAAGGACTTCCGGATGAGCGTGGGAATGCGCCGGAACTATTCCTGGATGATAGGGGATGATGACAAGACTACTTGGATGAAGTCCAGAGTAGAACAGTGAGGGATGTTATAATAGGATGAAGGATAGGATAGGACTGGACCATAGGACCATAGGACCAAGGGTCTGAAGGTACGAGGATCCAAAGGTCCAAGGATCTGAAGGTACAGGGATCTGAAGGTATGAGGATCCAAAAGCAGGAGTAGCAGAGTGTTGGATGGATAACAGATGGACAGATGGATGGACGGATGAATAGACAGACAGACAGATGGATGGATGGATGGATGGGTAAACAGACAGATAGATAGACAGATAGATGTACAGATATATGGATGGATGGATGGACAGATGGACAGATAGATGGATAGGTGTATGGATGGATGAAATGGTATAACTACTATAGAGGAGTAGGCCCAGATGTGAAGTAGAGAGCATATAGACTACTTCAGATGAGGTCCAAAGTAGAAACTAACAGAGGAAGACTACCACAGGTAGAGTCAAAGGTGGAATGGAAGACGGACTACAATCGGACGAAGTCCGAAAGTGATTATAGGACAGAGAGTCAAGGCTCCGGACTAGGGAGTACTCCCATAGTCCAGAGCTGGAGACTTACAAGGGCTGGAGCCCAAGTGAGAACGGAAACAGAGTTATATAGACAGCAGGATAAGTAAGGATACAAGTAATGATCAGACTGAGGTCTGCAGAAGTAGTACTATGAGTTTATATACTGTAGGTAGCATGCCGGAAGGTAAGTAAGCATAGTCCAAGGCTATGTCAGAAACATAATAGTAAGTACAGCAAAACATCAGGCTATGAACTCAGAGATGAAACTTGTACGGAACAACTTATTGAGACGGAGGCAGAGATAACCGATAGCCAGAGGCAGAGATGACCAAGAGGCGAAGGCAGGGATGACCGAGAGCCGGTGGCACAGGTATATCCTAAAAGGGGTAATGCACAGGTGCACAGGAATGGTTTCGGATATGAACATGGATTGGATATGGACATGGATCAAATATGGATCAGATATGGATCGGACAAGTGTCTCGGATCGGATCTGGATCGGACGAGTATCTCGGATCGGATCTGAATTGGATGAGTGTCTCGGATCAGATATGGATCGGACAAGTGTCTCAGATTGGATCTGGGTCAGATGAGTGTATCGGATCGGATATGTGAACTGGATTGAGTGGGGATTGGATGGATGTGGATATGAGCAGGATGTTATAGTGCAAGTCAAGTGTAGAATCCAGTATATGACAGGATGCGGGATTTTGTTCAATGGTTTATCTACCAAGTAGCACAGTTGTGAGACATACATATCTTCTTCAGAGTTGGAGTGTTCTTGACATCAGATGCTATTATGCTGATGCTTATATATTACTTTATCTTTGGATACAACTTGCATATATTTTATTTTATTTTGCCAAATATATCCATTAAAAGCATCTCCTGCCTGATTCTGTGATGATATGAGCCTTGACAAGCAAGTGAGGAAGGAGCAGGAACAGCCCACTCTTGAACTAAGTGAAATTAACACACTTGCAACCAAACATAAGGCATACATGGACTTACTACATTTTTCAAACATTTTATACCTGTGTTGAAGTCATCATGCTCCCATTTACTCTTCATGTATGCAAATTTATAATTGGGGTCAAGCACTAGGACAACAGGGTACATTGGAGGGGACATTATCATAGTAAATACAACACATACCAAGGCAAATAAAGTAGACATCACTCTTGTCAATCTTGTGGTACCATTTGTGTAGATTATTGAGGCCAGATTGAATGGCATTTGAAAAGTCATTAAACTTTGAATAGCTGGCCATGTTTTGCCACATCTTTTGGAGGAATTTGAGGACTGGAATAGTGCACCATACAGTAGGTTCACATGTTGCAGAAAATGATTGTTGTGTTGAAACAACAACAAATCTGCTGGATGTCAGAGAAAATTGGGTCAGTGCTATCTAGCTGCTATAGCCTAGAGGACAGCATTCAACCTGTAGGGATCTCAATCTGGTGTAAGTCTAATAGTCAGTAAATACAGATGGATCACAAGTCTGAAGGTAAAATAGCAAGTCTGAAGGCAAAAATGCAATGACTGATGCATAGGAATATCAGGTCTGAGGGTCAGCTGCTACAGGTATGACTGGTATGAGCAGGAAGTCACCAGGTTGCACATGATTTAGAAGTGACAGTATAGGAAACAGGGATGACAGTCATCTTGGATGGTAAAGATTTGTAAATTTAGAGAGGATATAGATATAGGTAGAGACAGTGACCCTAAGCTTTGGGGATGTACCCCTCTACTACTGTGTGAACATTGGGTGCAGATTACAGGTCTACTAGCACTATTTAACTATCTATGTGAATGTCCAGAGTGATATAGGTGAATCTAGTAGCAAGCTATTGGGTCCAATGTTCTATGTAACAGGCCATGAGGTGCTGTGGCTTTGTGGGAATACACATAATAATGCTGCATGCACTTAGATAAGACTGGACTGGACATATAGGGGACAAGATATCAGGTATGTGTCAGGTCTGCAAGTATAGTCATTGGCTTCAGTACCAGGTGTGTGGGTCAGATTGGGTTCGCTATCAGGTGCCTCGGGACATGATATGAATGGTAAAATGAGTTGTTTGGCAGTCAGCCATGGTTTGACCATCACAACGTGTTTGCAGGCTCCTTGTTGTGTAGTAAAACAGTTAGCACAAAAATAAGAAAGAGGAAGCTTGCACATACAGTGGCTCAAAAAACTGTCCACATGTTTTGACATGTTTCAATATCTATAATATTGTGTGAGAACAAAAGAATGCCTCAAGGACATGCTAGTACCTCATTGTAGTATGGCTTCAGGGCTTCCATGTGAGCCCTACACTGTGGGAATCAGTGGAGATATGGTGGAGATATAAGGCTTACAAAATGATGACTCATATGGACAGTTTTTTGACTCAAGTATTTTACAGTGATAATCAGGTATTCTAGTACTTTGTGCGACCTCCCTTGGCTTTAATTATTTCCTCTATCCTTCATTATGTTATTTCAAAACTATATCTAACTATATAAACCAGAATATCTCATGTGTGATAGTTGTAATCACTATGACAGCTACCTCCTATGCTCAAAGGGATAATACACATACTCTGTCCTATGCTGGCTTCTCTGCTCATCAAATTTTCTTTAGAACTGGAGTATGCAAGTTCACTGTGGCCAAGGTTATCAAAGAAAGCCACTCAGATGAGGAAAACTCTTGTGAAGGATGTCCATCCAAGCTCACCTCTACTGATAAATGGGCTATTATTCAACATATGACCACATGAAAGGCTGACAATGCTGTCCAAGCCACACATTGTATCAGTTCCACCATTATTACCACTCTCTCTTCACATACTGCAAGGAAATTTTCTCAATGCAGCTCATCTCAAGACTGTAACAAACCTCTTCTCTCTATCCAACATAGACAGAAAAGACTAGTCTCTGCCTTGGCTTATCAAACTGGACTGTAGAGGACTAAAAGTGTGTTATATTGTCAGATGAAACCAGAATTAGTAGGATTGGGTCATATGGGAAGGTATATGTATGGTTTTGATGAGCTAAAGCAAAGACTAGTCATTTCTGTCTATGCTGGATAGAGAGAAGAGGTTTGTTACAGTCTTGAGATGAGCTGCATTGAGAAAATTTCCTTGCAGTATGTGAAGAGAGAGTGGTAATAATGGTGGAACTGATACAATGTGTGGCTTGGACAGCATTGTCAGCCTTTCATGTGGTCATATGTTGAATAATAGCCCATTTATCAGTAGAGGTGAGCTTGGATGGACATCCTTCACAAGAGTTTTCCTCATCTGAGTGGCTTTCTTTGATAACCTTGGCCACAGTGAACTTGCATACTCCAGTTCTAAAGAAAATTTGATGAGCAGAGAAGCCAGCATAGGACAGAGTATGTGTATTATCCCTTTGAGCATAGGAGGTAGCTGTCATAGTGATTACAACTATCACACATGAGATATTCTGGTTTATATAGTTAGATATAGTTTTGAAATAACATAATGAAGGATAGAGGAAATAATTAAAGCCAAGGGAGGTCGCACAAAGTACTAGAATACCTGATTATCACTGTAAAATACTTGAGTCAAAAAACTGTCCATATGAGTCATCATTTTGTAAGCCTTATATCTCCACCATATCTCCACTGATTCCCACAGTGTAGGGCTCACATGGAAGCCCTGAAGCCATACTACAATGAGGTACTAGCATGTCCTTGAGGCATTCTTTTGTTCTCACACAATATTATAGATATTGAAACATGTCAAAACATGCAGACAGTTTTTTGAGCCACTGTAGAACCCAAGGAAAAGGTAGTACATGTAAATGAAAAGAATTAGCAAGTAGGTGTGCAAAAGAATGTTGACTTACTAATTTGAATGGGCGACTGTAGGTAGTACCTTTGAATGCTTGCAGCTGCAGTCTGCAAGAACCCAAAGGAGTACACTAAAAGTTGCCCTCAAGTGGTGGCGTGCAAAGGAATGAAGTTAGTGAGATGAAGGGAGAAAGTCAACCATGAGAATTGAAGTTGAAGTTCAAATGTGCATGTTAGTTTGTTATTGTTTATTTATACAACAAACACAGGTTGACAAACAATCAACAACGCGACACATTTCACAAATTCAACACGCATCTGTTTGTACTTATTGTCTATTTGTATTTATTTGTAAACATCAACCAATGCCTCAAACTTTCACTGCTCTCTAAGTCCCTTCAGCACTCTCTCTCTTGACAAATTGACATTTGTTTGTGCTCTATACTTGTAAGTGGTGTTTGCTTTGTGCTATTTACTCATTTGAATATTCTATAATTAACAATGTTTATCTAGTCTTTTTGCCCAATTGTGGTGTCTCTTTGCACTATATATACTTGTAAGTCCTTGACCACATGCTGTTTTGAAATTCATTTAATGATACATCTCTCAAGTCTTAATCTTGTGCTATGGTGAAGTCCAAACAGACCTGCAAAAAGTCTACTGGTGGCACTGCACCACATGTCACTTTGAAGCTGCTGGTCCCAACTGCAGTACCAGCAGCACAGGAGGTCACCATTTGTGAGCTGTTGCAGCACAATGAGGTAAGCTGATTTTCACATGCTTTTTTTGCACTAACACATGTCTTCTGCTCCAGTATTGTATTATTTGCCAAGATGGTTCTGTTGGGGAAGAGCGACTCTTCTTGTGTAGCTTATGCCCGCGGGCCATGTGCTTGCACTGTAAGGTGATCCCGTCTGCTGGTGCATGCATGATTGAGGCAGACAATGTCACATTTATCTGCATTTCTTGCCATATTGGAAGAGAATGCCATGCATGCACATCATACATGCCATACTGCATGAGTTTTTTCCTTCTTTCATTCTAACTAACATCAACTGTATTGTGTATGGTTTTTACTGGTGTGACAAGGCAGTCTTTTCACCCTTCCTTCCAATCTGACACAGCCAGCGATTGTTTTGACCTTGCCTGCGACTTTCTGCATCCTTACTTTCCAACTGGTGGATTTGAAGTTTGCACTATTGTATTCGACATTGGCAATGCCTTGAAGGTCAAGAGCTACCAGTCCAAGGCAAGTGCAATTGTCCAGGCGCTTAAGTCAAGCTGGATGTGCACTGTCATTGCCATCACCAACCACACCGACAATGACCATGGTGATCCTTTTGTTGGGTATGAAGGAAAGAAGAAAGTATATGTTTCAGCACACATTCATTCTGTAAGTGGCCACCTTGACTAACATGGTGCTTGCTGACTGGACTCCAAAGGTTCTTGACATCCTCTTGTCACCTTGGCACCGCCTGATTGATGATGCATAAGAATCTTACCTCTGGCTGTTTTCTTGTGGTGCGCTCATCAACAACACCACTTCTTTTGCCTGCTTGCAATAGGTGGTCATAAAGTATGTACTGTGGTTTTCTTAGCTTCTCTAACACTAACTGGACACTAGCCATCACATGATGGCCACCATAGCCTTCAATGCTGTCCACTTCCAACCTATTTTTGCAACTCACCTTCTGCTAGCCTTGGCTGAACTTGTCCTCATTGAGCAGTTGTCCATTCAACTTGTCTTCCCTGACATGGTTGGCCAGTCCTACAAACTGGGATGACACACTGATGTGTTCTTGCTGATGCCTGTTGCTCCTCACTCCTTGACCATCACCAAGTACTCCTGGACAGATTCTCAACTTCACCCTTGGGGTCAGTATCTGCCAGTGCAATGCCCAGACTGTTGGTGGGCTAATGCCTGGGAAGCTGTTAGCAAGTGCAAGCAGTATTTCTTTGAGTGCAAGAATCCCAGTTGCAGGAAGGAGTATCTGTTTTTACAACCGGCTAATTCCAGGATTCTTATGCCAGGGAAAAGACCAGGTGCATGCTGGATTGCAATTACCTTGGAGCCCACACCTGGTATCCCTGATGGTGATGAGATACATGATGATTTGCTTGATTTTTCTTGAGCTGTTTTGTATATTTTTTTCCCTTATGTCTCATTTGAGTAAACTTTTGTGGTGCATGTTTCTTACTTTGAATTACCCCAGCTAGTGTGTAGTTAGATCTTAGAATCTGACTAGTTTGATTGACTGATTTGCATTATCTAAACTGCCCTAAGTGAATGATTACTTGTCAGTATAACTTTAAGTTTTGGCGCACTCTTGATTGTGTTATGTCATGTGATTGTATCTCTAAGTCATGTGATTTTCAGTTAATCTCCTTGATATGGCATCATCCAATTTGAACGCAGTCATATGGTATTGTTGAAAGCTCATTCAAATCAGTCTTATCAGCCAGCCTCCCTCATACTGCAAGTACAGGCCTACCTGTATTTTCTATCACATCTGACTCTGTGTTTTTTGGAATCAACTATAATGTCTTCTGTTTGGACTACCACCTTCAGATCCATCCTTGATCTTCATCAGAAGGCTGTGATCACTGCAGATTCACAGTCTGCTCAATGTCATGTGGTAAAGAAGGTTCAAAGGGCTATACTGGCTGCTTATGAGGAACAGGAGGAGGATGTGACCTTGCCTACTTGCTTGAAAAAGGTAAGCATTGTTTGTATTTAGTTGTTTGATGTACATGAATGCTATGTGCAGGTGATAAAAAATATTATGCAAAAATCCTTGAAGACAACAAAGAGGCAGAGGAACTGGAAGCTGCAAGTCGTCCAAGAGAAAGCCTAACTACAATATAGACATGAATCTAAGCCTCAGAATGCTAAGAAGAGGTTCTCTGTCAGCTCAAGTGGTATCAAGGAGTGGGCTGCCACTGGATTTGAATCCTTTGCAGAATGGTCCACGAGCAAATTTTGTATGTGTTTTATTTGATTTTAAATATTATGCTCACTGATTATTTTCTCAAATTGATAGATCCTTCAAAGGATGAAGACCCTGCAGGTTCAGACAACAAGGATGATGAAAATGGCCCTGTCATCCCTGAAATTATACTAGATGATGATGAGTATGCAACACTTCTAGTACACGATGGCATTGGCCTCAAAGGCCAACATGAATTGATTAGAGATATATTTCATGCTTCTTACAGTAAGATCTTTCATCTTTAATTATGTGTCATGTTTGATTGACCCTTTGGGTTGTAGAAGTTTGCATTGGTGGCACTAGACCTGTGCCTTGGGGTGCAATGACAGCTAGATCATCCAATTATTTAGAACGTGGCTCAGTTCCCACTGGATTTGTGGTCCAATACCCCTCTCATATGAAGAAAAGGGAGGTGAATCATGTATGGAAGCATTGGGAACAGTAGGCTGCTGCCAAACAGAAGCTAGTTGTTTTTTGCAAGACAAAGGTTGGTGATCTATGGGACAACAAGGGCAAGGGTCAAAGCAAGAGGAAGTCCATGGAGAAAAGAGTCAATGCACTGGACTCAGATGAAGAAGACCTAGACTGGCCGGTTTCCTTGAACAGCTCTCATTTCACACAGCGTACAACCCAACTGGCCACTAACCAGCTTAAAACAACTCCAGATAATGTTTCAATCAAGGATCAATATAAATTTTTGGAATCTCTTAGCAAGAATAAGAACTACCTGGAGCTCATAGATGCCATTAGAGATCTGGCAAAGTTAGCCAATCAGAAGTTTAGCACAACTTCCTGTTTGTTTAATATCATAGCTGACATGTCCAATAGCCAAGTTTAGAGCAAGATGCAGATTTGCCTACCTGGGCTGACTGGTCTTGAGAGGGATCTTATCTCCCTGAGGATGTGCATGCATCATATGACACTTTTAATGCCAACTTTAATAAGCTGCAAACATCTATAATCTCAGGGACACTATCTGTGATGCCAGTGATTCTAAAACTTGGGCTCCTCTATAGGGAGTCTAAGCGAGTCATAGAGTTTGAGGAAGATGAGGCTGACCCCAATACACCTTCCTACCTACCTAATTCTGCTTTTAATCTACAGTTTTTGGTTGCTCTGAACTGTGCTGTTGCAGATGTCTTGTCCGTGGTTGTGGAGCATATCGAGAGGCTGACAGCTTGTTGAGGACAACAGCATGGATGATGAAGGCGATGGAAGATGATGCTGTGTGAACCAGGAAGGGGATAGAGTTTGGGAAGATGGTCAAGCGCAAGAGAAGGAGCTTGAGGAGAAAAAAGATGAAGAGGCAGTGCAGAAAGGCAAGAAAAGAAGGATGCTCCAAGCTTTAATGAGTAAGTCCAAGAAGCCTAGGATTGAGGCTGAAGTTCATAGATCAAAGAGGGTCAAGCAACCTTCTAAGAGAGCTCAGAAGTGATGTTATATCCTCTATTGTCTTCATTGCTAATCAATCTTGTAACCTACTTGTTAAGACTTAGGCTAGTATATTATACTAGTGAAAAATTATGATTTAGGGATTACAAACTGGCCAGCCCTGCTCTTGTGCATGTAAGTGCCAGCTGGCCGGCCTACAAATAAAATGGTACTCTAACAGCCAGCCATTATTCTCCATACTGCAGAACCTCACCAGCCAGCTATTACTTAAGACCTTCATGCTGGCAATCCTTGCTCTTGTGTGTGTAAGTCCCAGCTGGCCAGCCTACTAATAAAATGGTACTGTATCAGACAGCCATGGTTTGTTACCCAAGACTGAGCTTAAAAGTCCATAGATCAGAAGGTTCAGGCAACCTTCTAAGAGAGCTCAGCAGTGATTGTATATCTTCTATTGTCTTTCTTGATCAATCCTGTACCTACTTGTACAAGACTTGGCTAAAATCAAACCATTATATACATTAGCTAGTATAGTAATGAAAAGTTATGGGACCAGCCAGCTTTAATCTACAAATGTAGGAGTGGCTGGTGAGGTTCTGCAGTATGGAGAACAGTGGCTGGCCATTAGAGTACCATTTTATTTGTAGGCCAGCCAGCCAGCACTTACATGCACAAGAGCAGGGCTGGCCAGCATGAAGGTCTTAAGTAATAGCTGGCTGGTGAGGTTCTGCAGTATGTAGAACCATGGCTGGCCATTAGAGTACCATTTTATTTGTGGGCCAGCTGGCTGGCAAGCATGAAGGTCTTAAGTAATAGCTGGCTGGTGAGGTTCTGCAGTATGTAGAACCATGGCTGGCCATTAGAGTACCGTTTTATTTGTAGGCTGGCTGGCTGGCACTTACATGCACAAGAGCAGGGCTGGCCAGTTTGTAATCCCTAAATCATAATTTTTCACTAGTATAATATACTAGCCTAAGTCTTGACAAGTAGGTTACAAGACTGATCAGCAATGAAGACAATCTAATCACATAGCACTGTACTGGCCAGCCTGGGTCTTACTTGTGGAGATCCAAGCTGGCCACCCTGGCTCCTTCATATGTAAATGCAAGGTAGCTGGTCTACTAATGAGATAGTACTGTACTGGCCAGCCATGTCCCTACCTACTGCAGAGCCTCACTGGCTAAATATGATTTAAGATCTACACACTAGCCAGCCTGGCTCCTACATATGTAGATGCAAGGCAGCCAGTCTACTAATGATATAGTACTGTACTGGCCAGCCATGTCTCTTATCTACTCAGTCAGTATTTATCCTACATAAAACAACCGGCCAGCACCTATACTACAAAAACTGGCTGAGGACTGGCTGGCTATGATTCTATGTTCTTTTGGCACATCCGGGGCACTAGTTCTACATAGGGAAATGACTGAAGTATGTGTTAGACACAGACATGCCAGTTGTAGCATGAGATGCAATATCAATCATTTTCTTGAAGCTAGAGTGGTCAACAGCTTGAATTGGTGTAAAGACTACAATCTAGCTAGGCTGATAGCAAACTACCACCTAGTCTAGTATATGTCAAAGTCTTGCCTAGCTGCTACACTTGTAGGACAAGTATGTTCGACCTGAGGGATCTGCTGTCTACTGAGGTAAAGGAAAGTGTGCACTATATGGGACTCAAAAGTCCAAAGCTCTATGGGCAAATCTGATGGCTATACGGGATGTCCGATGCATGGGAATTTTGGGTCCACGGGTTGGTAACAAGAGTGCAAGTGCTTCGGGTTGTTATAGATGTGATGGGAGGGTCAATATGATGATGAGGATAGTGTTTCGCGCAGTGATAATGAATGGATGATAATATTTGTGATGAAAAGACTCAATGCACCGGACACCTTATCACTGATTCCTGTATTTCTACCTAACACTGTCTCCATAGGATTAAATCCAAAGTTCAGAATGAAATACTTGATCTCATTTGTGCTCTAGACAATGGACATGAGACAAGTCAGAAGCTATCTGATTCAGAAGATGAAGGGCTTACTGGTTGGAGGATCCAGGTCAAGGTATGTTTGACAATGTTGTTAGTGGCCAAGTTGACTTGTTGAGCATGGAGGACATCATAAAACTTGAATTGTGAATGTTTGGTGTGCCAATCACTGGCAGTGGCTGTTTCACTCACTGATGGTGGAGTCTACTATCAAGATGGATCATTCAATGAGACATGAGACACCGGGTGCATGTCATATACCGGATTCTACACTCCACTTCCACTATAACATCCTGCTCACATCCACATCTATCCAATCCCCACTCAATCCAGTTCACATATCCGATCCAATACACTTGTCCGATCCATATCCTCTATAGTAGTCATACCATCCATCCATCCATCCATTCATCCATCTGTCCATCTACCCATCTGTCCATCTATCCATCTGTCCATCTATCCATCTATCCATCTGGCTGTCTATCCATCCATCCATCCATCCATCCATCTATCTATCTATCTGTCATCCATCTGACACTTCGCTACTCCTACCTTCGAACTTCACCAGAACTCTCCCTAGGACTTCATCCAAAATTAAGGGGCAATACTCAGGTAAGGGGCACAGTGTATGAGCTGAGGCCAAAGCCCTTTATGATCTGTTAACCCTCCAAGCACAGCTCTAACAGTGCAAGTCCAGTGGTGTGGCAAGATTTTCCAACATAGTCCGTATAATAGAAGCAGGGATTTTCAGGGAACAACCTTCCAAGTATGGTAGTGCTGCCAGTGCCAACAGGCCCAGGCTTGGGCACTGGGCTCGGGCTTGATAAAGACCTGAGCCAGGCCCTAGGCCTTTGCAAGCCTCCTGTGTGGGCCCAGCCTGAACAGGGCTTGGCCTGAGGGCTTGAGGGCCTGAGGCATGGTCCTGCACATCACTAGCTTCAAGGGTACCTCAATATCGCAGGGAGTGTGAAGAACTGCTACTAGATCTATTAGACATTGATGATGATGACAATATGACATCTACTACTATCAGTCAACAAAAGTGATGAGTCGGGTGATCCTGCTCATGTGCAGTCATCACATGCAGCTTTGAACCAGGAATTTTAAACCCAGAGTTGCTGTCCAAACAGAACCTTAATGGCAATGTGTCTCAACTTCAAGTCACAGCACATGCAACATGTCACCAGCTTGAATCCAAAGAAACCATCAGAGTTCTTTTATGAAGGGCTGGAGCAGACAAATTTATATGGGTTTCATATCAACACTTTCACTTTCTGGTCATGTGAGTTTGTTGATTTTGCATGGACCAATGCTGTATCCTCCATGCTGATGATTGTATACTTATACAGTAGACTCGCTCATAATGCATGTCGTAACAATGCATAAATCTCATAGTGCATGGACTTTTCAGGATCCCAATGATGTTCCATATGTAATTGTATGTATAATGCATATTGCATAATGCATAGCCTTGGCATGGCTTGTATGTTGAGTTATCTGCAAGTCTCAGACACATTCTGCAAAGTACGATCTAACTCGATTGTACAGGGAACCCGATTATATATGCATGGCATCTTGTACTGTAAAATACCTCCTTATACATGTCTGCCAGTGGTAAAACTATGCTGCCGATCCTCACCAATATTGCGTCATTATTCCCAAAGAATCCCAAAAAGTGTCGAGCTCATACCTCAACCCCTGATATCCAACATTGTATGCACTATGAAGTATGAAATTAATAGGGTGGGACATAATGTACTGCATAATCACAATGAGGTTAGAGATATTTAAGACAGGTTTTAATGTTGTCCAGAATGTAAAGAATATTTTTGAAATTTAAACTTACATAAATTTGAGTATATAACTTCCAATTTCATCAGTGTTTTGTGCGAAATCCAAAATATTAAGTTTTCACACCCATTTTTGCACTGACCATATGTTACCAAAAATAAGAAATATAGTCAGGATTTGAGTGTCTGCTTGAATTTAAAGTTTTATTATGATGCTTAACTTGGAACAATTACTTGAGATTTGGTCAATGGTCGGTATATTAAGTTGCATCAAACAATTAGACCATGGCAAAAATTTCAAGTTCATAGTAGTAACAAAATGTGATGGCAAAACTTCAAGTTTTGTCTTCTGATTAAATATATCGTCCAATCATCACCCAATCATCACCCGCCCTTTGCCCTCTCGCCCACCCATATAACAGATTAAGTAAATAAATTTATATACAGACTGAAATCTATGACAGTACAAGATTATTAATAGCTACGTTGTTTCAGTCGCGAGATAAGGATAGAATCACCACCTGATGGTTAGAAACCTTCCATCACACAAAGTGACTGATGACCCATGACACCTTGACATTTTCAAGGCGACTTTCGAGGTCTGTCAAGTACAATTTGGCTGGAAAACTAGGATACATTGCAAAGGGATCCACAATATGGGTA
The DNA here is from genome assembly GCA_016695475.1 of Suillus decipiens. Lineage (NCBI taxonomy): Eukaryota > Fungi > Basidiomycota > Agaricomycetes > Boletales > Suillaceae > Suillus > Suillus decipiens. Next base: position 41,590 of record MU172974.1, read on the forward strand.
TGATGGTGATCTAGTGGGAGATGTTGTTGTACAGCAAATAGTAACTCTCCTGTCAGCATACTATAGATGTATTTAATGCTACTAGGGACAGGAGTTAATGACTGATCTCCTCGAGGATAGAAGAAAATTTGGCTGTTGCCCAAGTGTGTAGATGCTTTGCTGTAGACAACACCATTGAACTTGAGTGTAGCACATAATACTGCTGTCCATCATCTGATGAGGGCATACAGATCATCAGGCACTGTACTAGTTGCTGCACAGTCGGCAACCTGGATGGCATCGTCTATGGGATCTTCAGCAAGTTCAACCTTGTGATTAGAATCTGTAGTGCTCTTGTTGAATACTTGATCAAATAGGACCCCACACTCTTGAATAGCAGGTGAACGGTCAGTTTGGGCGAGCCAGCAGCGAAGTCTTGCAGACTTAACATATGAAAGAAGCATTGTGTTTTCAAGCTCCCCTAAAATAATATAAGTCCAACTTTCTCATTTCCGCTTTGACAAAGACATACCAAATTTGTGATTGACAGGAAGGCATTGTATAATTCCAATCAGACATTCGAAAGGAAAGCACCACCATGAATGAGCAGGCCCAAATAGGAGTAGATAGTCATATATGTGGAAGGATGTGTGGTGATTTGGTTACAGAGGGAAGGTGGGATGGATTTTCTGCAACTGTCCAACATAAGCAGCTATATGTGAGCGATAGGCTTGGGCCCTTCTTGCCGTCATTGTTTGCGCACAAGCAATATACACTGCACATACTAATTCCATAGTGTGATCAAGAATAGTTCTGAGGCAAACAGTAAGTTCGTCAGAAGAATGCGAAGTACCAGCTTCCCACAAGCTCACGAGGGCAATGGGAAGATAGATTGTAATAAGGGATTGCCATTCATCAGCCTTAATTGTTCCAGCAGATGCCTCTCCAAAATTCTTGGGAACTGAACCAAGCCAAGTGGGGGTAGTCATATCATGGATAACATCACGGATTCATTGAAGTACATCTATTGTCTCAAATGAACGAACATTTTGAGGAGCAGTAAAAGGTTGTTCATGACGCTGTGAAGTATGTGTTAGCAAAACTGAAGCAATAGACATCATGATTAGAGCTTACCCAATTAAGAAGAGCCTTGATGTAGTCAATCTTGAGCATTCTGCCAACTTTCTGGGGCATACAGCGCAAAGAATTACAGGCAAACTTCAATAGCACTATATTTTTGTGAACTAGCAAGTTTTTCAGCTTGTCAAAATTTTCCTCCAATTGCTTATTGTCACTGGCACCAATATGAGATATGAGGAGAGTGCAAATTGCAGATACCTGTGTCACCTCCTTGGCTGTCATCGTCCTGGGAGGTACTTCACCAAAGTTGCATGTAAATGCCAGGGAGGATGATGACAATGTGGTCGACTCTAAAGTTAAACTGAGAAGATTTTGGGTGTGGTGCTGGACCAAGCCTTCCAATAAGCAGTGCATTGGATCAATGACAAGTTGTTGCGAGGGATCCCAGTATGGTAAATGCCAGAGTTTGGAATAATGCACGCCATGAGCCTTGAACAGCTTTTCACATTTAGAGGATGTAGCAGCATCTCTCCACCACTCCACATATTCTCATAGTTTTTCTCTGTCATGAGGTTCCCACTTTTCGAAGTCAACTCTTCCACAGGTAGACCTGTGATAGCAATTACACGCACTGCAGTAGAAGTGACTGCTGACTCCAGCCATAGAAGCAATGTGATGGGCAGCAGGAAGGTCACAGACAATGAGTGCAATAGCGCTATGAGTAAGCTGGCCGTTGGGGCAACAAGTGGTCTTGGAGTACTTAATACCACATTGCCATGCATCTACCAAATCATTCATGAGCAGTCAGATGTAGTGGTTGAGATTCTCCAGTGATGGCTGCTTTGGACCTGGGATGATACCCATGAGATACATATTCTCTGGCTTGTATCTGATATCCAATGGTGAATTTAAACATGCCATAGAGATGATTCCACATGATGTACTAGCTCCACGGATATTCAGACCTTCTGGATTAAAAAAATCCATGTGAAGAGCAAAGGCATAGCATCCTTCTTCCCCTCTATCAATGAAAAGTGAACCTGGCTGAGGACCACTGAATTGACGGAGAAATTGAGCTTCAAAGGGGTTTTTGATGAAGGATGGATGGGGGGAATTGATGGAATCCATGAGGTTGTTGCATGCCTGATCCATCACAGCCTTGATATCTCTACAAGTGAGGAGACCAGACAGATAATCTTTAAAGTCATGGTACATGAAAGTCTTCCTAGGTCAGCATGCTCCATCAGCACCAACAAGCAAAGCCTTGCCACATTCAGTCATGGGCATAGGATGATGTGTGCACCATTCAGGATATACTGGAGTCATCGAGCCTACCGGATAAGTCAGTGTGTAGGTGCAGTGGCAGCTGCAGATGGCATATGGGACTGTTTTTGCCTTGAGATGGAATCTGGCCTCAGCGCTTTCTGAGGTCACTGGGATCTGCTTTAAGATATCTGTGTGGGAGGGGCTAAGGCTGTTGTCTGACCTCCAGAGTGCGAGAAACAGTATGATGGAAATGATCTTCATGATCAAGTCACAGCTACTCCTGCCGACCCCTAAGATGACTCTGCATGTGACACCAAGAAAGAACACGATTTGAGTGATTTCATCTAAATCATTGACCAGAGCTTGAGGGAGGGTGTCTACTAAATGATAAGCAAAGAAACTACCATGATGGTGCTCACTTACCAGTATTGATTTTGATGGGCCCATCATTGCATGGTTTGTAATTGCTGAACTGGGCTGCCAATATATTTAGCTGCGATTTGATCGTCTTCTTTTGTGCAATTACACTATCAGTTTGCAGATGGATGTTTTGCACAGCTTTACAGAGTACATGTAACTCATGGCCAATATGATCAATGCTACCAGAATGCAGCAATGAGCAAAAGCACTGCTGAATCCAGGAATCAATGTTATTAAGAATAACCAATGCCTTCATGGTACGTCGATTGCATCCTTTTCTGGAGACTGGTACTGCATCAGGTTTTGGAGTATCTGTGGTGAGGGACAAGTCATTGATGATAGGTACTCAGCCGGGAACGAGCTCGGCAGTACAAACTGTCAAGCTCAAGGGAAGTGTGTTTGTGGAAAGGGTCAAGTGACTAAGATCATTGGCGATGGCGGTGACTGAGGATGTGTAGTCTGCAATGGTGCATGTGGAAAGATCGGTGGCAACAGAATCTATGTCAACGATTCCACTGCTACATTCCGCTTTTACACACAGGATATGGGACGCGATTGAACGTTTGGCCATAAGCACTCCTTTTGGTGTGCCATTTTCATCATATCCCCCTTTGCCAATGCACTCCTTGCACATGCACCGTTTGAGTGTTGCACAAGCTGCAGGCATTAAGAGTTAGGGAGGTTGGTGACCTGGTGACTGCGAGTTAGGAACTTAAATGAAAAAAAAAGGTGTCACAACCCCTTAAATCACTTAAGACTAGGGCAGAGACTAGGACTCGAACAAAGGTTATCACAACAGAGAAGAGAATGAGCAGTGATGTCTGGTTGCTACTCAAGGTAGATACGAGAGGTTTGAACTAAAGAACTACTACAACAAAACTAGCTAACTATATAGGCATATTGAAACTGAGATACAAACTGAGTCTGAAACTACTAGCCAATCAGAAAATAGAAATGAGAATCGTATGATGTGATGTTGTGACATTCTTGATGATATCATAATGACATCATATTCTAGAAGGTTCTGAGATCACGTGACACTATCTTATCTTATCTTATCCGATAGCATCATAAAAGACCTCTTCCTCTTCATCAGGAAGTTCAACTATAGAAGCAGATGTAAGGATTTTGGTAGGGTTAGGGTTTGTCTTAGCGCTGGGTTTAGGCGCTTTAGGGAAATTGAGGAATGAATAATGGTTTGTGTGAGGAATTCGTGACACAAGGGCAAAATGAAGCAACTCACGAACAAGGCATCATCAGAGACAACTGTCAAGCGAAGTACAAGGTGATTGCCTGTATGGACACTATTTGGGTGCAGGACAAAAGATGATAAGACAATACATACCGTAATTCAGATCTGCTTGACAGTCAGAGCAGCGAGTTAATGGGTGCATTGGGTGACACCTATGCAGTGTATAACCCCTTCCATGGGCCATGGAGGATGGGCTCGATAGTACAAACTATCAGACTGGAAGGGCACCTCGATCTATTGGCCATATTGTTCTTTACCTAGGCTTGCACTTGTGTGGGTGACTAATTGGTCATTCACAGACCCTACGTATGTTCTAGCAGAGGGTATTCTTAAGGATCATCCAAATCCAAACATGTCTTCACATCATTGGGCGACAAGTTTACTAGGTGGACATGCAAGCAGAGCTTGCCCATCCAAATGGCTATGAATCTGTCAAAGGAGTGACTTTGGAACTTTGTCGAATTTGAGGCACACTGAATGTAGACACTGTAGATCATAGACAGAAATAATGAGCTTGATAGTACAAACTATCGAACTCAGAGAGATTGAGGGAAATCAGAATTGATTGGACTGATGATGACATAAGACTTTGTGGCAATTTGTTTGCAAGGACCATAGGCAAAGACTTGATCTTAAAATGGAATTCATGACATAAGGTTTGCAACTATTTGGTGCCCATCCAAGTTCGTCAAAGTTTCAAGTCACATCACCCTTTACTAGTCTTCAGCTACCACAACTGTTTGTATGGTTGTGATAGTATGGTCTTGGCCTTATGTCCTTGAGCTCGACGGTTTGTACTGTTGGGCTCACTGTTCCCTCAATCTCTCTGAGTGCGATAGTTTGTACTATCGAGCTCATTATTTCTGTCTATGATCTATGCTGTCTACATTCAGTGTGCCTCAAATTTGACAAAGTTCCAAAGTCACTCCTTCAACGGTGTAAAGACTACAATCTAGCTAGGCTGATAGCTAACTACCGCCTAGACTAGTATATGTCGAGTGCTTGCCTAGCTGCTATCCTTGCAGTGCAAGAACGTTCAACCCAAGGGGCTACAGGTGGATATACTTCATAAAGCGCTGTTATAAGACGTGTGATACTCCTATAAAGTGTTCCCGAAGCTAATGGTAGCGTTGCCACTGATAGCACTGTGTTTTCCGTGGATGTCGACACTAAGCGCCTCGTGAAAGGTAGATACCGATAGTACTGGTGATGCTGATGATGCCATGAGGGCTGTTAATGACAAGCGTGGTTAAAGCATATGCCGTTATCCGTGATAGCGCAGTATACCGGGGGTCAGCGAAGAGTGATAGCATGATAGTGATGAAACTGATGATACTGGTGTTTAGTGAAGGTAGTGGTAAGGGAAGTGTTTGGGGTGAGGAGCATGAAAGGATTCTTCAAAGATATTTTGAAGAAAATATATTTGTGTATAGTGATAACGGGACATGCAATAACGCTGTCCGAGGCCGAGATTGCTGCTGCCAGCTTGGTGGTAGAGTCCGTGCAGCTGTTTCACGACCAGTTGCACGCCAAGAAGGTAGCTGCTGAGCAAGTGGTGAAGAACTTGGAGAAAGGGAAGGGGAAGGAGAAGGTAGTGGATGGGACTGCCGCGGTAGCTGAGGCTGCCACAGATGCTGATGAGGAGGATGAAGGAGAGGCCCCCACGCCAAAAAGGAAGGTGCGCCCTACTGCCAAGAAGATAGCAGCGGTAGAAGAATCTGAGGTAAAACAACCTATGGTGAGTTCTTTTGTTTTGCTTATACTTGGCTAGATTCGCTAATGTTCTCGTTTTTTAGCTGAAGGTGGGCTGTATGTGCGCGTCAAACAACAGCAAGGCGCTGTACTTGCCCACCAAGTGCAGTAATTGCGCTAGGCGGGACCTAGCATGCATTGGTGAGCCTGGCAAGGTGTGCATCCCTTGCTGCAGAGCTAAACACAGGTGCTCACACAATACCAGTAAGTTTTGACTTCCTTTTTCTGGACTTTGCAGTTTTGCTAACTCATTTCTATAGTTCGCCATACTAGAGTTCCCATGGTGGAGATCACAGTGCCCGGCCCGTCCAAGGGTACCATTGTGACCAGGCATCGCAAGATGCCTGAGGGAGCTATTGAGCTCTCAGATACAGAAGATGCTGTGGTCACCTCGCTGCCACGCCCAGCTAAGGTCGCAAGGAAGGAGAGCCTTGCCGTAGTCACAGAAGCCAGGGAGGAGACTCCTACAGACCTGGCGCTGTTCCAGCGGCAATTGAAGGAGCTTAGGGAAGAGGAGGACCTAGAGTTCTTGATGGCGCTGAGTTGGAGCACTTGGAGGTGCGCTTTCTTCAGGCTGAGGGCCTGATGAAGGAAATGTTGGCTGGGATGAAGTACCTCCGCGGCTGTTTGGACTGCCTTAGAAAATGATTTAGAGTACTTTAGTCTTTTTCTCTCCTTTTTCTCCTTTGTACCATAGAGTAGCGCTTAGGATAGCGCGGTCCCTTAGTAATGATAGGCGCTTATAGGCTTGCCTGTATCCATGTGTGATTCCTAAGTGTCTGCAGTCCGCTTGAGTCCAAATGCCACCAAAATGCCATGTCCAAATGCCGTGCGCTAGTCCATTTGGCGCCTAAGGTAAAAGAGAACATAAGGTAAGTGACCGCTTGTGCAAGGTCAAGATAAAAAGAAAAGGATACTGGGAGTCACGCGAGGTACCACTCGTCTTATTTTCTTTGCTACTTCTTTCCATGGTCTATTCCTGCCTTCGGGGTACCGCTGATGACTATCAGTATCCATTTTTTGGTAATGAATGGGCAGGGTGTGCTGCCTCCATGGTAGAAGGTGAAAGGTACGGTAATTGTCTGGTGCACGTTATTAGTTAGTCTGTGGTAGTCCTTTTTGAGTAAGTATATTGTCTCTGCGCTCATGGCGAGTATCATATGTGAGTGGTGCCATGTAGGCGTGATATATAGCGAGAAGGAAATGGTCACTGGTCGAAGCCCGGGGTAAAATGGATAATTATTGTACTTGGGGTATATCATTTTCTTTTTGTTTTTATAAATGAGTGTGGTCTTTTTAGCGAGTGTGAGTATAGGTATGGGAGTGGTGCCATTGGGTTACCACTGGCAAGTATACGAGCACTGGGACTGGCGCTATTGTCCTTCTTCGATTGACTCTGTCTTCAGCAATGGAAACCTCTTGCTCTGTTTTCATACCGAGATAGCACTATGCAGGCGTGTGATGGCCTGTCGTACTGTAAAACGAATGTTAACGGGTTGCTAGCACGCCTGAGGCAGCACTTTGCTCCCCGAGCCAAATGTTGATGCTGGTGACCAGTAATAAACCGGTAAGCCGTGATACAGCGAATGATACCATAAGACCAAGGGTGGCCATCATCAGTGTCTGGTATTTCTTCTGTAAGCACTAGCTTGGGTATATGTGGCAGCTGCGAGTTCTGCTGCATAGTCTCTATCTGTGATGGCAATACTTTGGTTAGCGGTGGACATTCAGTAATGGTTTCGGTGATTGTGTCTATGAATGGGGCTGCTTTGACATTGATACTATACCTCAGCGGTAGACATTCTCGCTCTATCTTGGTGGTATCTGCTTCTTCTTCGGCAATAATGCTATAGGTAACGGTAATCGCGCTTTTGTGGGGGCTAAGCATTCCATTATTAGAATCATGTATGGTATTGTCAGCATCACATCTATCTTCTGGTAACAAACTTGGTTCACTATGTTGGACTGGCGGTAGCGCTATGTTGGGTGGTGATGCCGCTGGTACTGGGACTTCATTTTGGCATGCCGTCTGTAAGGTTTCGAACGTCAGTGGTGTTATCATGATGTTGGTAAGCGTCATTTGCTCTTCGGTGTTGATAATAGGAGATATTAGGGAGTGATGTGCACCTGCGTCAGAGTACTCAATAGCATCCTCCTCACAGGAGTCTGCCAGTGGAGTGTCTGCTGTGCAGGCTGCCGTGCACTTAAAGGTTTTGTTGCCGTGACCTGGATATGCGTACAAGACTGCATTAGCAAATTCTTCATAATCATTACCTTTGTATTCCTCTAAACACTCCCATAGCTCGGCTTCATCAGGGTGAGCATACCGTGCGGCTGCTTTGATATGCGCTACTTCTGTGATGCCTGCCATGTCAGCTAGTTGATCTACCGTAATGAGAAATGTTAGCAAGTCCACTGGGTTACCGTTAAAGAACGGTGCTGCTGGCATGCGGCATAATGGCATATAGAACGCGGTCATAATTAAGTGCTCGGTATGGGCTGATATCTGTAACTGTCAGCATGAAATATGCAGTAAGCGGTTTTTGAGCGAAGACGGAAATATACCAAAGAACCCCTCACAGTGGGCTCCAATTGTAAAGACTACAATCTAGCTAGGCTGATAGCGGACTACCACCTAAGCTAGTATATGTTGAAAGCTTGCCTAGCTGCTATACTTGCTGTGCAAGAGCGTTCGACCCGAGGGGGATGCTAGTTGGATATATGCCAAGTTGCCTAATATAGCATGATAGGGGCCGATGATAGCGAGAAAGTTGCCGAAGTTGCTGAGATGGTTTCCGAGGGTAGCATGATTGAACTGAAGGTGCACGTGGCGTGGGAAAATATTACTAAGCAGCGGTAGAGCAGTATAGCAAAGGTATTGCGTGCAGCGGGATAAGGATTTTACTATGATTTTTGATAAAGATTGTATTTTTGTATAAGGATTGATAACTATACTGAAAGGTAATAGTGACTTCTCCTACTGAGTATACAGTAGAAGGGTAGTGAAGTATTAGTTTCGGTAGGTAGGAATTTATATACCTAAGTAATAGCAACGGAGATGGAAGGGATAGGAAACTGCGTAGTAGACATGTAATAAGGATGTACTACATGTTACAAAACATAAGGCAAGGAAATTTACATACCGGCACAGCTAGGTGGACATAGGACAGAACAGAATTCTTGAGCCTTTTTGGGTTGCCTAATGGGTCTCGGCAAGTCACAGGAGCTGCACGCGGTGCAGGAAAGTCGCCATAGGGTGGCCGCTAAGCTGCAGTGAGGCTGCTGGAGCTCGGAATGGAGCTGGAGATAGGGGTAACACAGGTAAAATGAGCTGGGTAAGTGACAGAGAGGCTGAGGGGTATGGGTAATGATAGGAAAATACTTCGGGCTTGATACCTATATAAAATAGGGTCATACAAGCCTATAGTGAGTTTGACTGGCACAATGAATTTATAGCCATTTGGATGGGCGAGCTCTGCTTGCATGTCCACCTAGTAAACTTGTTGCCCGACGATGTGGAGACATGTTTGGATTTGGATAATCCTTAAGAATACCCTCCACTAGAACGTACGTAGGGTCTGTGAATGACCAATTGGTCACCCACATAAGCACAAGCCTAGGTTGTTAAAGACGTGCTTGGAGGGTTAATGGATCATAAAGGGCTTTGGCCTCAGCTCATATGCTGTGCCCCTTACCCGAGTATTGCCCCTTAATTTTGGATGAAGTCCTAAGGAGAGTTCTGGTGAAGTCTGGACGTAGTCCGGAATAAACTCTAGGGCAGGATAGCTCAATAGAGCTCTGAAGGACTTCCGGATGAGCGCAGGAATGCGCTGGAACTATTTTTGGATGATAGGGGATGATGACAAGACTACTTGGATGAAGTCCAGAGTAGAACAAGTGAAGGATGTTACACAATATGGATGAGTGTATCGGATTGGATATATGAACTGGATTGAGTGGGGATTGGATAGATGTGGATTTGAGCAGGATGTTATAGTGCAAGTGGAGTGTAGAATCCGGTATATGACATAGGTAAAGAACAATATGGCCAATAGATGAAGGTGCACTTCCAGCCTGATAGTTTGTACCATCAAGCCCATCCTTTATGACCCATGGAAGGGGTTATACACCACATAGGTGTCACCCAATGCACCCATTAACTCGCTGCTCTGCTCGATAGTTTGTACTGTCAAGGTTATATATTGCATAGGCGTCACCTAATGCACCCATTAACTTGCTGCTCTGCTCCATAGTTTGTACTGTCAAGGTTATATATCGCATAGGCATCACCTAATGCACCCATTGGTTATACACTTTCCATGCACTGCGATCCTCTAGATCATGCAGTTGAGCTTGTATTTCACCTTGATTCCTCCACCATACATACAATGGAGGGGGATAGCAATCCAAAGTCTTCCATTGGTGAGAATGTTACTTTCTACATGTTACAGTCGTACGTGCCCCTATACATTTTTCCTTTCTGATTACATAACTATTACCTTGTACGATACTTTCGCCCACGATCACTTGATCGTACGTTCATACGTGACTCATCTTGACTCGATTGTTCTCTAGCGTTCTCTGACGTTCTATGCCACGTATGCTGTTTCCTTTCTTGGTTATTGTAACCCGTTGATTGACATACAAGCCTACCCTAAAGTACTCTCATACTTAGTATATAAGGACTTGTACATATGTTGTAGTTCTTTACTTTAATCTTACTGGGTTTTACCTGGAACATCCTTCGCTAAGAGTCTCCAACTCTTAGTCGTCTTGATCGTATCTAAAGCCTAGCACACCTAAGCCTTAGTCTAAAGCGAACCTTTGTTCATTCGACTCAGCCAGTCTAGTCCTGTCACCAGTACTATACTGACTTCGTCGTCTCTTGAAGCATAGTACTCTTTTGTACTTCGACGCTGATATCGTACGACTGTCACTCTCTTTTGAGTAGTCGTATCGCGACCTATCCCAGTCGTAACAAAAGATTAAAGTCTAGTGAACGCCACATATCTGTGTGCGCCAGAAACCCTTGACCCCGATCTCAGTCGAGACTTGCCACGAAGCAAAACCTGAGCCACTACAACGTGCAGAAGATAACAAACCATGTCCGGAGGAGCAGCAACCACAACTCCAGTCCAGATCACTACCCCAGAATTGAAAGCAGGGTTACCAAGTAACTTCGATGGAACCCCCTCAGATGCCAAGAGATGGCTATTTTCAGTAAAAACGTATTTCGCCCTAAACGCCAATTATTACAGCACGGACGAAAGACAAGTTGCTACGGCACTAGCCTATATGAAGGACGGCTCAGCAGGAGCTTGGGCCCTGAACTTCTACTCCGCAGTCTTTGAGAAAGGAGCCAAATGGGGAACGTTTGCCGAATTTGAAACAAAATTCAAAGAATCATTCTGCACAGCAGACGAAAAAGTCAACGCCATGACAAAGATAGGCCATATTAGGCACACCGGAGATCTCGTTGATTATATATCCGAGTTCCGGACCCTAATGGTAGAATCCACCCTGAAAGAGAGCACCGCTCTTATCTACTTCTTTGAGCAAGGCTTGAAGCCTGGGCTCCAGCGCGCTATTTGTCAAATGGAGAAAGTACCAGTAACCATCGAAACATATATCGCGGCTGCGGTCAACCTTAACACCAATTGGGAAAGGTGTCTTGCGGTCAAGAAAGGAGATGGGAATAAGAAGCATGTCAAAAAGTATGTCCCACCTCCTAGGAGGAACGACCCATATGCCATGGAGGTAGACCGCCTCTCAGAAGCCGATCGCCGGGAATATATGAAGAAGGGGCAATGTTTCATTTGCGCCCAGACCGGCCATCGTGCAAACCGATGCCCGAAGAAGAAAAGCGTCCCTGTAAGGACACAGGAGATCGCAGAAGAATCCGGTGATGAAGAAGCCAGAAGACTTGACTCGGATTTTTGAGTTGGAGAGCTGATTCGACGACAGACTCTCCTATTGTACCTCTACGACTTGTACACAAAGTAGGTGAAAGGAAGGAAATGAGAATCCCCTTTACCCTTTACTCTAAAGTCAGAAAGGACCCAGTCGAAACCACCGCAGTCATCGATTCTGGAGCAGCCGGAACTTTCATATCAGAAGAATTTGTACGGGAACATCGTATCAAAACTCATCCCCTCGCCAAACCATTCAAAGTAACGACAGCAGATGGAAGCTACTCCAAAAGCGGAGCCATCACGCACTATTGTATTCTTCATGTGAAGCTCGACGAACGAACCATGAAAGGGAAATTCAATGTTACTCGGTTAGGAAGGAGAGACCAGATTCTATTAGGGATACCATGGTTACGGGCTATGAATCCACAGATCAATTGGACAGAAGAAACCATACACCTCCCAGCTACAACACGGTCCAAAGAAGTCGAGAAAGGCATCGATGATGAAAGAACGAGAAACGGTCTTAAAACATTTTTTAGACTGTCCCTGGAGAAGAAGAAGTGGCCAAAGTCGAAGCTACCACAAATCACTCAGACGACCACAGAAGATGACGAAAGAACCTTCATCGTGCAACCAATTCCTGAAACACCAAAGGTATTGGAAGAGTTGAAAAAGACCGAACCGATCCCATGACCACAGAAGAGGAAGACGGAAGGAGAAGAACCAATCCGTCCGAGGCCACTGGTAAAAGAACAGAGACCGGTGGAAGAACAAAAGAAGAAGAAACGAAAAGCAGACAGAAGTATGAGTCCCCCTAGGAAGGAAGTACGAATGGAAGAATCGTTCGCACACATTGAAGAGGTAGCCGACGAAGAACCGATTCCAGATATGCTCCCAACAGAAGAAGAAGAAGAGGAAAAATACAACACCAAGGAAGATGTTTGGATGGACGCTCTGGAAGAACCAGTCCGAGAAGTAGCTGATTATCCACTAGACGAAGGAGAATTCCTAGTGGAGTATGCACTCGATGGCGAAACAGTCAGAATTGTAGAAGAAGTATCCATGGACACCCCTCTCACTCGCGATGGCACCTCCTATGCTGAACAATACGCATCACCGCTGAAATTCAGTAGCAAATCACAGGAGTTCGCAACAGCCGAGAAAGAAGCGAAGAAGAAAACCTTCGAAGAGCTTGTACCATCATACCTCCACGACTTTGCCGACGTATTCGCAAAAGATGGATTGAACCAACTACCACCGGAAAGACCAGGAACTGACCATCGTATTGAAACCAAACCCGGATATGTACCTCGAGTATCGAAGATCTATCCATTATCGCCAAAAGAAAAGGACGCAGTCAAAACGTTCTTAGATGAGAATTTGGCTAAAGGATTCATCTCGGAATCAAAGTCACCTCAAGCCAGTGGTTTCTTCTTTGTAGGAAAGAAAAGCGGCGATCTTCGACCAACACAGGACTATCGGTATATCAACGAATGGACAGTCAAGAATGCGTATCCCCTACCTCTTCCCACGACACTCATAGCATGGTTACATCAGGCGAAATACTTCACAAAGATGGATATTAGATCGGGATATAACAATATCCGAATCCACCCTGATGACAGATGGAAAGCGGCATTCACAACGGAATTTGGTCTCTACAAACCAAACGTCATGTTCTTTGGCCTGTGTAACTCCCCAGCAACGTTCCAGGCATATATGAACAGAACATTCCAACAAGAACTTAATGAAGGATGGTTAATAGTCTACATGGACGACCTTCTTATTTTCTCTAACGACTTGGAAGAACATCGACGAAGGACGCGACGAATTTTGGAAAAGTTGCGAAAAGAGACGCTGTATTGCAAACCGGAGAAATGCGCTTTCGACCAACAAGAAGTCGAATATCTAGGAATGGTGATACGCCCGGGACAGGTGACCTCTGATGACGAAAAGGTGAACAGGATCAAAAAGTGGGAAGTACCGAAGAACGTATCGGAAGTCAGATCGTTCTTAGGGTTCTGCAACTTCTACCGGCAATTCGTTCATCATTACTCTGAAATTGCTCGACCACTCATCGACCTCACGAAAAAGGACAAGAAGTTTGAATGGAGCAATGATGCTCAACTATCCTTTGATTGGCTAAAAGAAGCCTTTATCAGCAAACCAGTATTACGAAACCCAGATCCTACGAAGCAGTTTGCTATCGCAACCGACGCCTCTCTAGTCGCCACAGGAGGAGTGCTGTTGCAAACAGACGAGAATGGAGTCTATCATCCTTGCGCGTATCTATCACAATCCCTTAACCCAGCAGAGTGCAACTATCAGATCTTCGATCGAGAATTACTCGCCGTCATTAGAGCGCTATCTGAATGGCGCCATTACCTGGAAGGCAACCCGCACCCCATCATTGTATTCACAGATCACAAGAATCTTCTCTATTTCAACACTGCGCAGAAACTTACCAGACGACAGGCCAGATGGCAGTTATTGTTATCAGATTTTGATATCCAACTTCATCATGTCGCAGGAAGTAAACTCGCAGCACCAGACGCCTTATCCAGAAGATCAGACCATGGTACGGGAGGAGACGACAATGCTGATCAGATCTTATTACCGGATACATTGTTCGTTCGATTGATTGATGAAGATCTCGCCAACACGCTCCGCTCATCCGACCCCCTCGACGACCATGTATTCAAGATAGCTTCCGATGCCCTTGATGGTATATGCCTACCACCGATGAAATCGGCATTATCCGATTGGTCTATTGATAAAGATATTTTGTACTTCAAGAACTGCGCCTATATTCCACCTGTTCATCGCAAGTCCATCCTTACTCGTTATCATGATCACCCAACTGCTGGTCACCCAGGACATTTTAAGACAGAGGAACTCGTTAAACGCGAAGCGTGGTGGCCCGCTATGGGCTCCTATATCAGGAAATACGTTGAGGGTTGTGCCCTTTGTCAACAAATGAAAACCGACACTCATCCAGTTCGCCCGCCCCTTACCCCAATTTCGTCAGCCGCTACTTGCCCTTTCTCGCAGATCTCCGTAGATCTTATCACCGATCTCCCCATTTCTCAGGGCTTTGATAGTGTCATGGTCGTGGTAGACCATGGGCTTACGAAGGGGGTAATTATTGTTCCTTGCCACAAAACGATCACATCAGAAGGGGTGGCCAAGTTATTTTCAAAACACGTATATCGCCGATTTGGACTTCACGACAAAGTCATCTCCGACAGAGGACCGCAGTTCCTTTCTAGATTCTCAAAGGAGTTAGCGCGACTTCTTGATTACAATATCGCGCCTTCCACCGCATATCATCCTCAGACAGATGGCCAAACAGAACGTTTAAATCAAGAATTGGAAATGTATCTGCGCATCTATTGCCGCAATAACCCAGAAGAATGGGTAGAACATCTTCCTATCGCCGAATTTGTCCATAACCACAGAAAACACGATGCAAGGAATGCTTCCCCGTTCTTTCTCATGATGGGATATGAACCCCGTGCTATCCCACACATCATCCCCGACTCCCCTGTCCCGACAGCAGAAGAACGAGTACGACAGTTACAGAAGATAAGAGAAGAAGCAATATCATGCCATAATCTAGCAATGCAAAAAATGGCCGAACGAACATACGGACAGAAGTACATCCCATGGAAAATAGGAGACAAGGTTTGGTTATCAGCAGAGAACTTACGCCTCAAATTACCTTCAAGAAAGCTAGCCCCGAAACGATACGGCCCTTTCGCAGTAACGGCAGTTCTATCCCCAATCACATTCACACTCCGACTTCCCGATCAATGGAGAATTCATAACACGTTCCACGCTTCTCAGTTATCGTCCTATAGCGAAACAGACGTACACGGACCGAACTTCCCTGAACCACCACCTGACATTATCGAAGAAGAAGAAGAATACGAAGTAGAAGCCATCCTATCCCACAAAGGAAATGGTAAACGCCGAAGATACCTGGTGACGTGGAAGGGGTACTCATCAGCAGATAACGAATGGATACCAGAAGAGAACTTGGAGAATGCCAGCGGACTTTTAAAAGCCTATAAAAGACGCAACAAGATTTGATTCTCTCCAACACAACCACCATCACCTCGTAAAACATAACTAAATGTCTAGCTCCTTTGTCTCTGCTACCCCATCAGCCCAGAATGAATCAATCACCACCGAATCGACCATCTCCACGTTCACAAATACCACAGATGCCTCCATCACCCCTCTTCGCTACAGATCCCCTCACTCTCATGATTATGCGCGACCCATCGCCGTGGTTACCTCCCCTGCAGAAGACATCAACTGCGACACTAACGGTGAACGCTTCGAATGTTACATCGACGACCTTGAAGACTACTCATTCATCGAAGCCGTACTGTTGTGTGAGGGATATGCCATCGAGGTCGACAACCTCCTCGTCAGAAAAGAATCATTCGCAGCATCCCTCGTCATCCACATTATCCGAAACTCTATACTGCTTGAGCAATGGGCTCGCAGAATCAAAGATGATGAACCACGTGTTAGCATTATGCACTTGCAGAAACGTATTAGGACTCATGCTCTTCATCTGCTGCCTCGAGGGATCGAAGAAGATCTTAGGGAAGTTATGCAACTTGTTAACTCAAGAAGAGCGGGAACTCTTAGACCACCTAGCCCGCCGCTTGCAGTCGAAAATAACAGGATTGCACTTACAGACTCTATATTCCCTCAGAACCCTCGTTCTCGTATGTGTAATCTTGTTGGGCTTCTTGCAGCTATACAAGATGCAACCGATACCACCGCCACTGTCGTTCAAGAAATCCTCGAATCAGCCGAAACCTCCCCAGAAGCCAAGACAGCCCTCACTGACGTAGTTAAGATACTACAAGAACCAGAAGAAGAGGAACCCCTGCCGCCTATCATTCGTACAATTGCTCCCATCCAAACCATCATCCAGAACCAAGTTACACCTCCAGCCAAGAGGATCCCTACGCCATTCGTTGAATTAGCAGCTGCTTGGGATGGACAACATCCAGCAGACCAGTACGAACCAACTCCACAATCTCCACTCCAACCAGCACCCATCCAACTCCCCGTTATCATGCAGATACCGACTTTCGTTCCAGTAGAAACCTTAGGGCCTACTTCATCATCCACCCCCGACGAACTCATTATAAAAGCCGAAAAAGAAGCTATGAAAGCAGCGCTTGAGAAGGAAGAAGAACCGCGTTCTTTTCGGCTCTCTAACCCGAAAACTCCACATCCAGTTACGAAAACTAAAGCAGTCGGCAAACGTCGCCGTTCACACAGTCAAGAAACAAGCTTTCGTAATACTACTCCTCCTTCCCTTCGTGCATCCTCGTCCAATCCCGACACCAACTATAAATGCCACATCTGTGGAAGCATGGGACATCGTCATAAGAACTGCGATGAATACCACTGTGTGTGTTGCCACCGGATCGCCCCCGGACATCTTTCCGTATATTGTCCCATGCTAGGCGGGTCCATTCCACCAACATTCCCTCGCATCGATTATAAACACCCTGACTTCTACCGAGAACTTTCTATGTGGGAAGATACTCAAGACAAGAAGTATATATCGGAATGCGAGGCCGAAGATCTTGCTATGAGGATGAGTCGAGATGAAGATTATGAGTACAGCGACGATCCCGTCTACTATGACAATCAAGATAATTGAAAGACGGTGTCTTTCACCTAAAAACGGAGGGTAATGTTACAGTCGTACGTGCCCCTATACATTTTTCCTTTCTGATTACATAACTATTACCTTGTACGATACTTTCGCCCACGATCACTTGATCGTACGTTCATACGTGACTCATCTTGACTCGATTGTTCTCTAGCGTTCTCTGACGTTCTATGCCACGTATGCTGTTTCCTTTCTTGGTTATTGTAACCCGTTGATTGACATACAAGCCTACCCTAAAGTACTCTTGTACTTAGTATATAAGGACTTGTACATACGCTGTAGTTCTTTACTTTAATCTTACTGGGTTTTACCTGGAACATCCTTCGCTAAGAGTCTCCAACTCTTAGTCGTCTTGATCGTATCTAAAGCCTAGCACACCTAAGCCTTAGTCTAAAGCGAACCTTTGTTCATTCGACTCAGCCAGTCTAGTCCTGTCACCAGTACTATACTGACTTCGTCGTCTCTTGAAGCATAGTACTCTTTTGTACTTCGACGCTGATATCGTACGACTGTCACTCTCTTTTGAGTAGTCGTATCGCGACCTATCCCAGTCGTAACACTACACATCACAAACTTGACATCCTCCCTGTCATATTCCATACATCCGATCCAAGATCCGATCAGATCCGATCAGATCCAATCGATCCTGCTTCTATCCGGACCACAGATCCGATCCGGATCACTCATCCGATGCGCTACAACTTCTTGTGTTCTAAGTCCACTGCATCCTTGCTTCTATCCCCTTTCGGTGATCTACCTGTACCGGTGTCCCGGCTGTGTATATTCCTGTCCTGCTTACTGATCCGCTACCTGTGCTTCATATCCGACTCGCGTTTGCTGATCCGCTGCGCATTTACCACATAGACTTCCATTATACTTTGTGCATAGCCCTCCAGTCCCGGATTCATTGATTGTCCGTACTATCTACATACAGTATATAAACTACATGTAAAACTCTAGAGAACCTTAGTTCGAATATCATCTTAGATTCTGCTCATTCCGTTCATCCAAACCCATCCGTCCCAACTCTAAGTATCTTCCGAGACTTAGGATTGATTCCTATAGTCTACATTTCCGACTCTACCTTTGGTAGTCCATATCCGTTAGTTTCTAGTACGGATCTCGTCCGCTACTAGTCTTATACCTCGCATTCATCCTTACCCTCTGGATACCCTCCAGACGAGCTCCTTCCACCCATACGTTTCGGATATATACCGGATGTACCATATCCGATACCTCCAGACCTTCGGATCCGCTACGCAAGCACTCCCAGACCCTCGGACGAAGGTTATCCCTCGGAAGTAAAGGGCAGTACTCGGGAAAGGGGCACAGTGCACGAACTGAGGCCAAAGCCCTTCGGATTTCTCATATATTGAGTATGGTCTTAACACTCCCTAGAATTATCTCTCATCGCATCATTCAATACTATGCTACCACGACTTTCATCCACTTGCCCCATACTCCCTGAAAGGGTTGTACACCGCATAAGTGTCACCCAATGCACCCATTAACTCACTGCTCTGGTCAATAGTTTGTAGTATCGAGGTTACACACCGCCTAGGCATTACCCAGTGCACCCATCGACTCAATTTACAGCAATATGTTTGTCTTGTTGTGCAAAATCTTTCGAACATTTGAAATTTGAAATCTTAGATGAAATGATCCACCAGTATCCATATCATATATCCTATCCTAAATACCCAGCCCCTCATGCACTACATAACCAAGACTGACAAGTCATTAACTATCACTCATAGTATTTAACTCTGAGACTTGAGGAAAGACATCTCACTGGTTGAGACACCATTGTGGGAAAAGAGAGGTCCCTGCCAATGCCAACCACCTTTCACACCAAATTATTTCTGTGAAACTCCTGAGCAGGCCCGTGATGGACTTGGTGTCAAAATGATTAGAAGATGACATAAGAATTTGTAGCTATTTCTATTCTGATCACCCATGAATCTGGTGCCACAAAAGTCTAGAGTGATTACATAAAGTTTGTAACTATTAGTTGCACATATCCAAGTTTGCCAAAGTCCCAAGTTACTCCTTTACTATCAACTACCACAACCGTTTGTATGGTTGTGACAGTGTTATCTTATCTCACCACTCTACAACTAACACAATAGTTTGTACTGTTGCATTAGTACGAATGTCGACCTTTTTGCATTCCACTGTAGAAGTCCACTATTCTGTGATCTATTGTTGCCTCAAAAACTGATGTTCAGTGGCCACAGTGGTTGGTGGTATGATTACATAATTTTATTGTTGCACCTGATACTTAAGTCATCTCCTTTCCTCTCCATCATCATCTACATCTCTCCTTCATTCTAACACATCAGTTTGTACTGTTGTGGTAGTTCTCAGTTCTCTTTGTTCCTAACACATCAGTTTGTACTATTGTGCTACTTCATATTCTATGCCATGACCCGGCAACTTAATGTCTTTGTGCAGGAGCAGAAGATCTTCACGTCCTTCACTGCATCTTTCCTCCCCAACAATATTCCTTTCGAGCCAGTCTGGGACCCACAGGATGAACACGACTCCTCTCCAGACGACCCCAATTCACCACTCACCACTCACTGTGCATATGAAACTCGTCCATGGTTTCCCCTCATCCCACTAAATCCGAAGTTTGATGGACCCATATTTGAGTGCCTCAACCAATCAATATTTTCTCTGTGTACAGAGCTCAATGGCCAGGGAAAGCACATCCTGCATTGCGACATCAGAGAAAAATGGCATGAACTGGAACAAAAGCTACTTTGGTGCCAGGAACTTTTGAGTGCTGGACTCTTAATTCCATTCTCCACTGCACTTCCATGCACTCCCACTCAGTATGGCTACCTAAGATCACATGCAGATGCAAAGTTGGCAAAAAAAGTCACATTGAGATTGTGCAATGCATTTCTATGTATGTGAATCCTATCTTTAATGTTAGTGTTACTGACACATGTCTAGTAATTGCCGCTGTGTGCTCGTGGTTCATCATGAGTTGTCAGCATTGCGGATCAGAATGGCCTTGGATGGCTCTCCTGATCGACAACTGCAAATGTCCCATCCCAGCTGAATGGGTCCATGAACTGTCACATTCATTTGTCGGGGATCTGTCAACTAGAGTTGTGTGCACTGGTGTCTTCATGTCATCTGTTCACTGCCCTTGGGAGTTGCAACTTCCTATGTTCGAACACTTCTCCATTCCAATTTGGGTTCACATTAAACAAGACACCGTGCATTTGACACAAAGCTACACCATTATAACCCCCTCCCCAGAAGCTATCGCCCATGCAATCAAGGCACAGACCCCAAGTAATGACACCTGGGGCCAGAGTGATGGCTGGGGTCAGGATGATGGCAGTGGCTGGGGTCAAGATGATGGTGTCTGGGGAAAACAGGATGGCACTCAGAACAAGTCTGCCTCTGGATGGGATACAGCTGCCCTTGGATTGGATGATGCCCCTATGCAAAGTCAGACTGCCCCTGAAGCTCCTCAAGTGAAGCATCATGTCGCAGTCCATTCAGCTCCTCGAGTGGAGCCTTGCTTTCCAGTCCCTGAAAGAAACAGTGGCCAAAAACCAGAAGAAGACTGGAAGACATTCTTTGCATGGTGCCTTGAGGGAAATCGGAAGAAGCAGGAAAAGGAATCCCCAGCTTAACGGCAAACATGTGACAGGCCTGGTCTGGGTCAAGGTTAGACATCGGTTTCTGGTCATCCAGATGTGAAGACTGGTTCCAGATGCACCTTGAGAATATTTGGCAGGGTGTCCCTTAAAAGTATGACTCGTCTGATAACAACAGTCCCGTCAACAATACGCATTGGAAGCATGGCCTGAAATTCAATGGAGCCACCAAAAAGTTCAAGAAAAATCTCGACACAGCATGTTCTAACTTTATCGCTACCTAAGAAAGTGGTAAGTTCTTGTTTGTCGTTTTTTGTACATCTCTGATCTCCTCTTAGCTTTCACGGACAACTAGATAATTTGTACCATTACCATACTGTACTGTTAGAATACGGAATACAATTTTTATTTAAATGGCACCAGTGCATCAATGAGAAGCGATGGATCGCACATCTCACACAACATGTACCCATTACATGGGAGATTATCTACTTGTGAGTGGGTGATTGTTACAGTCATTGTATGCCCCTCTATTTTCTCCTTTTACTTACGCCTTCTTCCTCTTATGCTTACTTCATTATTCCTTGTATATCACTTTTGCCCACGGTCACTTGACCGTACATTCATATGTGACTCACTCTGACTCCCTATGACATCATACGTCCAACACATTGTACTTTAGCTACCTTCCTTCTTTGGTTATGTAGCCCATTTATATCTGACGAGCCCACCCTAAAGTCCTTCGCTACTTTAGTATATAAACGCTCATAGATATACTGTATTTCTCCATTCTAATCTTACTGGGTTTTACCTGGATTCTTCCTTCACTAAAGACCTCCAATCTTTAGTCGTCTAAATATCATATCTAAGCTTAGCACACCTAAGTCTTAGTCTAAAGTGAACTTACGTGCCTCGACTCAGCTAGTTCCATGTACCCATACTCAGACCTATCTTCGTCGTTGTAGAACAAATTCGACTCAGCCAGTCTAGTCCTCTCTAAAGGACTAATCTGTCTTCATCGTTTACCTTGAACTGTGCTAGGCCTTCGTCCGGCTAGTATAATGAACCCACGACTCTCGATACCTCTTGTGTGAGGCAGTCGTGTTCAGAACTATCCCAGTTCATAACAGCAATCATTGGGCGATTCATGTTGTCTGGAGACAAATCTTGATACTTTATGTTCACATTTTATTGTCAGGAGGTACTCTAAATTTAAACACCTGCCTATGTATTTGTCTAAACTTCATGTATGAGCAGATATCCAGTCATGTGCAATGGTTGAAGTTTTTTCAAGTCTTAAATGTGAAGTTTCATTTTGAAGTCCAGGCCAGCATTAAAGATATATTTATATTTTTTATTGTCATTGATGTTTAGCCAGCAACAAAATGTTTGCTGATGCTTTATATTTTTCTTGTCATGGAATATCTCTTTAACATTTGAAATTTTACATCTGCTTAGATGATAACCTAAATATTAAGTATTACCTTGACATTTTGCACGACATTAAAACCTGTCTTGAATATTTCAAACCCCATTGTGAATGGTATTGTTCTGCTTGTGCAGCATTGTTTCTTTGAACTATGTATAGAAGCCAGCAAGCAATTACAACAGTATCATACACAAAAATGTCCCTAAACTTGAAGTGTAAACCCCATGATAAGCCCACAGCAGACAACTGACCTGTGAAACAGGAGAAAATTATCACATATCAGGGTTAGTGACATTTAGGAGTAGTTTTTATGTTGTATGAAATGTGAAGACAATATTTAAAATTTAGACCGACATATAGATAGAGACACAACTTCAAATTTTTGCAGTGCTTTAAATGAAATACAAAAGTTCAAGTATTGGCAACCATATTTCCACTGATCATATGTCAATGACAATAAGAAATTTAATTTAATTTTCTGTGTTTGCTCAAACTTGAAGTTTAATTCTGATATAAAATGTTGGACAAAATGTGAAATTTAGGACATGACTATATGGCTGCTTATGTATAAAGTTTGGTCCAACAATTGAGATTCCCTCAAAATTTGAAGTTTATGCTGG
>MU172974.1:68449-120952 GCA_016695475.1 Suillus decipiens
GGTCTAAATTTTAAATATTTTCTTCACATTTCATACAACATAAAAACTACTCCTAAATGTCGCTAACCCTGATGTGTCACCAAGGACACTCCTTGAAATTCAGCTCTTTCACCTGACAGTTCATCTTCATCTCATCAAAATCTCACTCTCTCTGACTGGATGACAGTCTATTCATTCATTGACTCTCACCCTCATGCCACACAAGCCGAAATCATAAAACATTTTAAATCTCTCCGAAGCTGCATCTTGTCGTACTGGTCTCAAAATTTGTATTCCCGTGCATCCACAGCAAGCTACAGCTGACCAACTTTCATCTATCGAAGTTGACCTTATGCAATCAGTTAGGTGTAGTTTGGACAGCGACTCCAGGTTCAAAATTCCCGGTGTGACAGTCTAGCTGGCGCTAGCCTTGCATGAGTCCATTTCCATTATTGTCTGGCTCCTATACCGAATAGCACGACCACCCCTAACCCTAGCGCCTTCGATATATATACAGTTACCAAGGTTACTGTGCTCTTGCCGGACTACCATATTGCAGTACTGAGACACAATTCCATGAGCCGATGCCCATCGAATGCCCATGCCATGCCAACTAGTTCCATTTGGTGCGTAGTACATTCCCATTTACCGCTGCTGATCCCATGGCAAGCTTTATTACATGTAGAACGCATGCCACAGCACATGCAGCACTATTACATATTGCTAGGGCTAAGTCTCGCATACTCGCTACTACTCTCGCCTATCGATTCTGCATACTTACGATGTATGATAAAAGACTGATGACTTCTCCTCCGTTCAATACTCCCCTTCTACCATACAGCGGAGAAAGGACAATGTCTGTGCATGCTTCACTAAGGTAAGTTGTCATATTAAACTACATGTGCCACTCAATAACATTTTCAGGCCCATCCTCACGCAAAGCCCTTCATGATGAAGGGCTTCAATCACTTCAATATAATGGAGGAGCTGATGCCAAGCAAGTTGAAAGGTTCGCATACCTACTGAGGCACCAGGGGCACCGTCACTGTCAGCAACACAACTCCCCTGGATCCCACCATCTCCACACCATTTTCCATCCACCAGCAATAGAATGCACACCTCCAGAGCTGCCACCATCTTCAGTGGACCCACAATCACTTGGGCCGCATGTTCTGTCCACCTTCCTCTCTCCTTCCACTGAAGGCTCTACCACTGACTCAGCATGGACCAGCATTAGCCACAGAAAGTGCAAATTTAGTGTGCTTTCCCCCACATCAGCTGCAGGCTCCCAGAAATGCAGTCGGCCACCATCTGCCACATTATTAGTACAGCAGGAAGGCACTGAAATGATGAAGAGCCTCGTCGAAGTCATATGTGAGATGCACCAGAGCCTTGTGTCAGCTCCAGCACAGCTTTCCACACATGTTGCAAATGCTATTACCTTACTCAACAAATGCACAGAGGTAACAAGCAAAGAGCACTTGGCCATTGCCAATTTTTTGGCCAAACACAAGAACCAGGCCATTATCTTTTACTCGCTAGATGAGGTGACAAGGGCAGATGTTACGACTGGGATTGGTCGTGACACAACTACTCAAAAGAGAGTGACAATTGTTCGGTATCAGCATTGAAGTACAAAAGAGTACTATGCTTCAGTAGACAATGAAGACAGTATAGTCATAGAGAGGACTAGACTGGCTGAGTCAAATATGAGATCGTGTTCAGACTAAGACTTAGGAGTGCTAAGCTTAGAAGATGATTCAAGATGACTAGAGTTGCAAGACTTCTAGTGAAGGAGATTCCAGGTAAAACCCAGTAAGATTAAAGTGAAGAAACTACAAGTGGTACACTGTGATTAAATAGGCCAATATGTGCACACAGACCAAGACCATAACCAGTAAGTAAGTAGCGAGATGAATGCGGAAGGCATGAGTATATGATGATATACAGAAACATGAGTATACAATGATATAAAGAAACAAGAAAGGTAAAGGATGATGTGGCAAAGCCACGTTGGTACAACGACTGGTTCGTAGACCACATTGTGAGACAGATAGTCCATGGTCATACATGTTATGTAATCAAAAGAAGAGAAAATGTATAGGGGCATGTATGACTGTAACATTACCCCCGTATTTATGGTAAAGACACTGTCTTTACTCATCTTGGTTAGCCCAGTAGATAGGGTCATCAGAGATAAAATGACCATCTTCGTCGTAATCATTCTTGATGGCCCTCGCCTCATCCTGCTCTTGACAAGTGCATGCATACTTCTCATCTTCTTCTAACTCCCAGGCGGTGAGCATAGCATAGAAGTCGGGGTGTTTAAAGTCTTTAATAGGGAACCCAACATCTTCCCCTTGTAACAAAGGACAATAGATGGACAGATGTCTGGGGGCAATGACATGGCAATACACACAGTGATATTGGTCGCAGGTTTTATGACAGTGACCTGTACCTTTGCAGATTTGGCAAGTGCAGTTCTCGTTGGGGTTGGAAGTGGATGCATGTAGGGGAGGAGCAACAGCGACATTACTGTAAGCAGGGTCTTGACTTTGCGACCAGCATCGTTTTCCTGCTGCTTTAGTCTTTGTAATCAGGTGCGAGTTTTTAGAGATACAGGCTCGAAAGGGGCATCTAGTCACTGGTTCGGGTATGGGTTTGATCCCTTCTACTTCCGCAGTGGCAATAAGTTCCTCTGTGGAGGATGATGTAGTGGCGCCTAAAGCGGCAATGGGGACAAATTCCAGGAGTTGAACTACAACCAGAGGGAGGGGCGTTGGTGCTGGCTCATATAGCCCAGCAGGATGTTCTTCAGTCCAGGTCTTAACAGACTCTGGAGATGGGGCAGATGATCAATGATAACTTGGGGGTGTGGTCTGATTCTGTATGATAGTGTGGATTGGGTTTATGGTTTGTACTGGAGATGGAGTACGTTCGAAAGTCTGGTCACGTAATACATTGACTACGTCAGTGATGGCTTGTCTTGCCTCTCTAGAGGTTTTGGCAGACTGCTGGATATCATGTACAATGGCAGAAGTGGTCTCCGAGGTGCTTCGAACGGCGGCCAAAAGGCCGACAAGGTTACTAATAGTAGAACAAGGATTTGGAGGGAAGGTGGTATCTGTGAGAGTGGCTTGGCTAGCTTCCACCTCAGCCACTGGACTATGTGGTCTAAGGGTTCCTTCTGCCCTGGCATTAACGACCTGTATAGCCTCTCTAAGGTCTTCCTCAAAACCATGAGGGAGGAGACGTAAAGCGTGAGTCCTAATGTGCCTTTGGAGGTGCATAATACTGAGACAAGTTTCTTGGCGTGAGATTCTTCTAGCCCATATTTAGAGGAGGATGGCATTTCATATGATGTGGATGACGAGGGAGGCGGCAAAAGTGTCTCCACAGATGATGATATTGTTGACTTTGATGGCATATTCCTCGCACATGAGGACGGCTTCAATGAATGTGTATTCCTCAAGGTCGTCGAGGTAACCCATGAAGTGTTCAGTGTTGGTGTCACATTCATGGTCTTCGGTGGGGGTAGTGACAATGGTGATGGGTCTGGCATAGTCTCTAGTGATGGGGGAGCGATGGTGGACTAGGGTGACAAGGGCATCAGTGTTGTTTGTGAATTCGAAGATAGAGGATTGTGTGGGGATGGAGACATCAGTCATATCAGGTGTAGCAGGGATGAGGACATTGGAAGACATGTAGTTATCATTGTTCATATTGAAAGATGACCGGAGCAAGCGGGTTGGAGGAGTTTCAAAGTTTGTGTTACAATTGTTGTACGCCCCTTATTTCTTTCTCCTCTTCTTGATTATGTCATCATTCCCTTGTATATCACTTTCTCCCATGGTCACTTGACTGTACGTTCATACGTGACTCACTCTGCCTCCGTTCCCTTTCTGACGTCATACGTTCAACACGTTGTATTTCACTGCCTTCCTTATCAAGGATATGTAGTCATTACTTATCTTCTCGAGCCTGCCCTAAAGGGGTCAGCCTACTTACGTATATAAACTCGAGTAGATATGTTGTATTTCTTCATTCTAATCTTACTGGGTTTTACCTGGATTCTTCCTTCGCTAAGGACCCCCAATCCTTAGTCGTCTAAGATCGTATCTAAGCTTAGCACACCTAAGTCTTAGTCTAGAAGCGAACTTACTTAACCTCGACTCAGCTAGTTCCATGTACCTTTACTTGGACCTACCTTCGTCGTTGTAGATGTATTCAACTCAGCCAGTCTAGTCCTCTCCAGCACTCGACTGTCTTCGTCGATTACCTTGAATCCACGACTCTAGATACTGCTTGTTTGCGGCAGTCGTGTTCAGAACTATCCCAGTTCGTAACAGTTTGTGTCATCTTTTATATGCTCTGAGGATATCTCCAGCATTCTCCAGGTTTTCTTCGGGTAGCCATTCATTATCAGCTGATGAGTACCCTTTCCACGTCACCAGGTACTGTCGGCATTTACCGTTTCCTTTATAAGATAAGATGGCCTCTACTTCGTATTCTTCTTCTTCTTCTTCTATGACGTCAGGTGGCAGTTCTAGGAAGTTCGGTCCATGGACGTTGTTTTTGCTATAGGACAATAACTGAGAAGCATGGAACGTATTGTGGATTTTCCACTGCTTCGGGAGTCGGAGTGTGAACGTAATAGGGGATAAAACTGCGGTGATCGGAAATGGACCATAGCGTTTGGGCACAAGTTTTCTAGATGGTAATTTCAATTGTAGATTCTCCACCAATAGCCATACCTTTTCTCCTATTTTCCACGGTGTGTATTTCTGTCCATATGATTGCTCCGCCATCTTCTGCATGGCAATATTATGACACGATATGGCTTCTTCCCGGATCTTCTGAAGCATACATACTCATTCTTCTGCAGTGGGGACAGTTGAGTCAGGGATGAGGTGTGGGATTGCACGCGGTTCATATCCCATCATGAGGAAGAATGGTGATGCATTCCTAGCATCATGCTTTCGGTGGTTGTGTACAAATTCAGCAATGGGTAAGTGTTCTACCCAGTCTTCTGGGTTGTTGTGGCAGTAGATTCGAAGATATGTCTCTAATTCCTGGTTCAGTCATTCTGTCTGTCTGTCTGTCTGTGGGTGGTAGGCGGTCGATGGTGCAATCGAGTATTCGAGGAGTTGTGCCAGTTCTTTAGAGAATCATGATAGGAATTGTGGTCTGTGATCTGAAATAACCTTATCATGTAGCCGAAACCGTCTGTAGACATGTTTTAAAAATAGTTTGGCTACTCCCTCCGACGTGATTGTTTTGTGACATGGAGTGATAATTACCCCCTTCGTAAGTTCATGGTCTACCATGACCATGATACTATCAAACCCGCCAGAGACAGGGAGGTCGGTGATGAGATCAACAGATAACTGGGCAAAAGGGCGAGTAGTGGAGGAGGGGATAGGGGTCAGCGGGGGATGAACAGGGTGTGTATCAGCTTTCATCTGTTGACAAAGAGCACAACCATCAACATATTTCCGAATAAAGGAACCCATGGCTGGCCACCAGGCTTCACACTTGACTAATTCTTCTGTCTTAAAATGGCCAGGGTGTCTGGCGGTAGGGTGGTCATGGTATTTAGCAAGGATGGCAGGCCAGTGAGCAGGCAGGATATAGGCACGGTCCTTCAAATAGAGAATATCATGGTCAATCCTCCAATCAGATAACACTGACTTCATAGGGGGTAGACAGACACTGTCAAGGGCATCAGAAGCCGTTCTAAAGACTGGGTCTTCTAGTGGATCGGAGGAGCATAACATATCCGCAAGGTTGGTGTCGATGAGACGAACAAAGAGAGAGTCAGGGAGGAGGATTTGATAAACATTATCTTCCTTTCCAGTCCCATGATCAGGGCGTCATGACAGTGCATCAGGGGCTGCTAGTTTACTTCCTGCGATGTGATGAAGTTCAATATCAAATTCTGATAAGAATAACTGCCAACATGCTTGGCAGCTGGTGAGCTTTTGAGTGGTGTTGAAGTAGAGCAGATTCTTGTGATTGGTAAAGACGACAATAGGATGTGGGTTGCCTTCTAGATAATGACACCATTCTGCTAGAGCCCTGATAACAGCAAGGAGTTCTCTGTCGAAGATCTGATAGTTGCGTTCCGCAGGGTTCAGGGATTGTGACAAATACGCACAAGGGTGATAAATGCCATTCTCGTTGGTTTGTAGGAGGATGCCTCCAGTAGCTACCAGAGAGGCATCCATGGTGATTGCAAACTGTTTTAAGGGGTCAGGGTTGTGAAGGACCAGTTTGGTGGTGAAAGTGTTTTTTAGGTCATCAAAGGCTTTCTGAGCACTATCTGTCCATGCAAATCATATATCCTTTTAGTTAAATCGATGAGCAGTTGCGCAATGTCAGAATAGTGGGGAATGAAAGATCTGTAGAAGTTGCAGAATCCGAGGAATGATCGAACCTCAGAGACATTCTTTGGTATCTCCCATTTTCGAATTCCTTCCACTTTTTCGATATCAGATGTGACCTGGCCAGGGTGAATCACCATTCCTAAATACTCGACTTCCTCTTTGTCGAAAGCACACTTCTCCGGTTTACAGTATAGCGTCTCCTTCCTTAGTTTTTCTAAGATGTGGTGTGTGCACTTCTGATGTTCTTCCAGATTATTTGAGAATATGAGGAGGTCATCCATATATACGATGAGTCATTCTTTGTTGAGTTCTTGTTGGAACATACAATTCATATATACTTGGAACGTGGCTGGGGAGTTGCATAACCTGAAGAACATGACATTAGGTTCGTAAAGTCCAAACTCCGTTGTGAACACCGCCTTCCATCTATCATCAGGGTGGATGTGGATGTTGTTATAACCGGACCGTATATCCATCTTTGTGAAATATCTTGCTTTATGAAGGCAAGCAATGAGTGACATGGGGAGCAGAAGTGGATATGCATTCTTGACAGTCCATTCATTAATATATCAATAGTCCTGGGTTGGTCGTAGGTCTCCACTCTTCTTTCCGACGAAGAAAAAGCCACTAGCTTGAGGGGATTTAGATTCTGAAATAAATCCTTTGGCTAGATTCTCATCGATGAACGTTTTGACTGTGTCTCGTTCCTTGGGTGACAATGGGTAGATTTTGGACACTCTTGGGACATATCCTGGTTTGGTTTCGATACAATGGTCTGTCCCTGGTCGCTCAGGTGGCAAGTGGTTGAGTCCATCTTTAGTGAAGTATCCATGGAGATATCTTCAATGATCCTGACCGTTTCACTGTTGAGTGCATATTCTGCTAAAAATTCTTCTTCCTCCAAAGGATAGTCTGCAACGTTCCTAACTGGTTCCTCTGGCGCATCCATCCAAATGTCTTCTTTCGTGTCGTAGGCCTCGTCATCTTCCATTGGGAGCATGGCCAGTATTGGTTCGTCTTCATCCATAACTTCTTCAATAGAAGCGAAGGGGTGTGGGGGAGGTTCTCTTTGTTCACCACTGATGCTTCTTTCCGCCTTCCTTTTCCCTCTTCTTTGTTCATCAATCAATCGCTGTTCCTTAACAGCTGGCTTCAGGCGGAATGATTCTTCTAGCTCCACCTTCCGTTTCTCGGGTTGTGGTATAGGTTCTATTGGCCTTGGGTTTTTGTTTGGTTTCGACACCTGAGTTGGTTCGACTTCCATTGGTTCCAGTTTTGGAATTTCTTCTACTATTGGAAGTGAGGTGTTGTAGGTGCTGTCGTCTATAGCGGTTACTTCTTTCGCCTTTCTTAACTTCGATTGGATCCACCTCATCTTAGGCTGAGGTTGGAAGAAAGTTGGTAAATGGTTGGCAATCCGGCCATCATCAATGATAGTTTCCACTTCTTTCGACCTCTTGGTAGCAGGTAAGGTGAGTGTCTGGGCTGCCCAGTCGATCATGGGGTTCATGGCCTTAAGCCAAGGTATCCCTAAAAGGATCTGATCTTGTCGACCTAGTCTGGTGATGTTGAATTTCCCGATCATGACTCGATCGTCTACCTTGACATGGAGCACACAATAATGCAAAATTGGTCCGCTCTTTGAGTAGCTTCCATCGGCAGTGGTAACAGTGAAGGGTTTTCATAGGAGATGGGTCTTGATGCGATAATCATGGACAAAATCTTCAGATATGAAGGTTCTGGCTGCTCTGGAATCAACAACTGCAGTGGTTTTGACTGGATCCTTACAAGCTTTGGAAAAAAGGGTGATAGGGATGCGCATTTCTTTTCGTTCACCTACTTTTCATACAAGTCATATGGGTACAATAGGAGAGTCTGTCGTTGACCCAGCTCTCCAATTCAAAAATCCACGTCAAGCCTCCTAGCCTCTTCTTCTTCTGTTTCTTCAGCAATCTCCTGTTTCCTAACAGGGACCCTCTTCTTTGGACATGCGGGGACAGTCTCCATCTGACAGATTGCTCGTTGGAGACCCGGTTTAAGCCCTTGTTTGAAGAAATAGATAAGGGCAGTGCTTTCCTTCAATGCTGATTCTGCCATCAGGGTTCTGAATTTGGAGATATATTTGGTAAGACCCCCGGTGTGCTTGATTCGTCCTATTTTAGTCATTGCATCGACTTTCTTGTCTGCTGTGCAGAACGAGGCTCTAAACCTCTTCTCAAAGTCTTCAAACTTTCCCCATGCTTCTCCTGCTTCGAATACTTTAGAATAGAAGTTCAATGCCCACGCCCCTGCGGTTCCATTCTGCATGTAGGCGAGGGCAGTGGCGATCTTCTTTTCATCAGTGTTATAGTAGTTGGTGTTCAGAGAGAAGTAGGTTTTGACCAAGTATAGCCATCTCTTGGCATCAGTGGGGGTTCCATCAAACTGACTTGGTAACCCTGCTTTCAATTCTGGTGTGGTGATCTGCACCAGTGTGGTTGCTGCTGATCCAGACATAGCTATGTTGGTATCGGTACTCGTACTTCTGTGGTCAAGATTTATCTGGGTTCAGGGTTCGCTTCATGGCGAGTTCTTCTGAGTCTGGTGTTTCTGGCATGCATGGGTATGTGGCATTCATAAGACTTTAATCTTTTGTTATGACTGGGATTTGTCGCAACACGACTACTTAAAAGAGAGTGACAATCATTCAGTATCAGCGTCGAAGTACAAAAGAGTACTATGCTTCAGTAGACAACAAAGACAGTATAGTCATAGAGAGGACTAGACTGGCTGAGTCGAATACGAGATCGTGTTCAGACTAAGACTTAGGAGTGCTAAGCTTAGAAGATGATTCAAGATGACTAGAGTTGCAAGACTTCGAGTGAAGGAGATTCCAGGTAACACCCAGTAAGATTAAAGTGAAGAAACTACAAGTGGTACACTGTGCTTAGTTAGGCCAATATGTGCACACAGACCAAGACCATAACCAGTAAGTAAGTAGCGAGATGAATGCAGAAGGCATGAGTATACAATGATATAAAGAAACAAGAAAGGTAAAGGATGACGTGGCAAAGCCATGTTAGTACAATGACTGGTTCATAGACCACATTGTGAGACAGATAGTCCATGGTCATACACATTATGTAATCAAAAGAAGAGAAAATGTATAGGGGCACGTATAACTGTAACAGCGGAATGGTTGGAAGAGAAATGAGTACTTTGCAGTGGTGAGCCTCATGGCCCACACCACCCACATCTCAACATGATGCCCGGTGCCAACATCAACCCTCACATGACCCAGGCCTCGAATATCAACCCTATAATGAACCCAACTCAGGCCCAGCAGAACATGAACTCCATCTGCCCTCCAACACGAGCAGATTCTGCGCATGGACTTGCTGCATCACCAAGGATGTCAGGGATGATGAATCTTGCTGGTGGCCCTCCTGGAGGCATGCCTGGTAGTATGGGTGGCCAGATCAACCCTAGAATGACGGGCATGCCAAGCAGCATTGACTTGCAGGATGATAGTGGACAGACACACTGGGCATCGCTTGACTCAGAATATATGATTGTAATGTAGCATTGGTACAATTTTCTTTGTAATACATAC
Source organism: Suillus decipiens (assembly GCA_016695475.1). Lineage (NCBI taxonomy): Eukaryota > Fungi > Basidiomycota > Agaricomycetes > Boletales > Suillaceae > Suillus > Suillus decipiens. The sequence goes on from MU172974.1 coordinate 78,407, forward strand.
GACTTGTTACAATCATTGTATGCCCTACTCATTTTCCTTTGTTACTTACATTCTCTCTTTCCTTGCTTATCTCATCATTTCCTTTTATATCACTTTTGTCCATGGTCACTTGACCATACATTCATACATGACTTATCTTGACTCGGCTCCACCTATGACTCACTCTGACATCATACATTCAACACGTTGTACTTTAGCTGCCTTCCTTCTTTGGTTACGCAGCCCGTTTATATCTGACAAGCCTACCCTAAAGTCCCTTTGTACTTTAGTATATAAACGCTCGTAGATACACTGTATATTCTTCATTCTAATCTTACTGGGTTTTACCTGGATTCTTCCTTCGCTAAGGACCCCCAATCCTTAGTTGTCTAAGATCATATCTAAGCTGAGCACACCTAAGTCTTAGTCTCAAGCGAACTTATTTGCCTCGACTCAGCTATAGTTCTGTGTACCTCTTACTCGGAGTTACCTCAAGTCATTGTAAGAACATACTCAACTCAGCCAGTCTGGTTCTCTCCATGAACCAGTCTGTCTTCGTTGCTTACCTTGATTCTACATTAAGCCTTTGTCTGGTTAACGTAACAAACCCACGACTCTTGAGGCCACTCATTTGCAGCAGTCATGTTCAGAACTATCCCAGTTCGTAACACGGCTATGGCAATGGGAGTCCCCTCCGTTCATGTTCCTCGATATAATCAGCCCACATCACTAGTGCAATCGCCTCTCGACAAGCATCTGCTTGTCTCCGCTCAGGAGTATCTGCTGGCCCTTCAGAAAGTGTATTACCTACAGTATCATTCTCTGCAAGATCATATTCATCCTCAAGGGCAAGATCAACAGTGTCAGGATTGTGTCTTCGCATGAAGTTATGAATGGCGCATAGTGCTACTGGGATCCAGGCTTGAACCTCCATGTTATACTCAGGCGCACTGATCAAAATGTGCCATTGGCACTTCATAACACCAAAGATCCATTCAACAATGTTGCACAGTGCTGCATGGCACAAATTAAACAGCTCCTTTGAATCTTGTGGCCTACAGATGGTTTAATACTGAAATAAGTGCAGAAAAAAAAAACTCACACCAGATTTGCTTGACACCACTCTTTTAAGTGATAGCGCACACCCCGGTAAGGTACTAGAAGTGCATCACAGGTGCCAAAACCTGCATCAGCTAGTAGATACTTGTGTGGAGGCATGCACAAATCATGAGAGTGTGCATAATTCCAAAGGGTGGCATCAGTGGCTGAACCATCCCAGCTGGTGAGCAAGTATGTGAAAAAAAATCTAAATCACATATGAACAAGCAGTTTTGCAACAGAAATCCTTTTTGGTTGCACAGCATGACATGGTCTTCAAGAGGTGCAAAGACACGGATGTGAGTACCATCAACAGCGCTGATACACTCATTAAAAAATCTAAATCGTGGGTCTGCATGGATTGCTGCAGAAATCGGCATGTCATGGGTTGGGAAAAGGACATTGGAGGTGTAAAATGGAGGTGAAGAAAAAAACACAAGCATCCATTTGAAATATCTGCAAAAATCAGCATGCCACTTGTATTTGATAGAATAATTGATGGACTAACCTTGTAATGGTGTCAGGCGAACGCTGGAACCTCTCTCCAACATGGCAAGAGGAAAGTCCTGTGACACATGTATACAAAAAAATTCCAAGTTGCTCTGCAACAGTTACACCATTGCGAGACTGAACAAAGCCGTGTCAGTTAAGAGTTGCTAACAGATCTTCAAAGACCTGAAGATCAATGCTGAAGTTGTGTCTGATTCAGTCTGGATGACCGCTAATCAGTTCATATACCCATGCTTGACCAGTGAGTATAGATGTGTGATAAGGAATTCTTTCAGTGCGGGATAAGAACAAAAGATTGTAAAGATAGGTAATTTGAGTGACTGCAATGGTTATAATGATCACAATTTGGCATTTCCAACGTATTTGTGCTTCGAGGTCCATGTGGGTGCAGCAATCGATAATGCGATTCATCATAGGCTATATACTTGGTAGGTACATCCTACCAATTACCTCTACTGATTATCTATCAAATATATCACGTGCAGTCATCACGTGCAGATTTGAACCGGGAATTTTGTTTTTTTTTTTAGACAAGTGAGATGTATTCGTAGCAACTGACAAGGTCTAGTTCTACAAGTACACACTATAGCAGGGTTCACTGAACTCTGGTCCGAGGGAAAATGCACTTATGCACACCCATTTTCATGGGGCATGTGGGACTCATTAACTACCTGGTTGCCTCATTCATAGAGGGCCTGGGTGGTGTGATACCCACTCAAACCTCAAGGGCAGTAACCCAGTTTTTCTGTTTTGGGTTGTTTGTTGTTATTATGTCAGACCATGTTGCGGAGATTAGATTCTTGAAAGCTTTGGTGCGGGTAATCTTACGCGCTGTTAGTCTATTGCATTGTAATCTCTTATTGATGTTCGATTGCCATCTACTCTTTATGTTTTCTTTGGTGAATATCATTCTGTTTATCATTGTGTCACAGCGTAGGGCCCAGATAAGGTATGCAGATTCTGATATTAAGATGTGCAGCAGTCTTGAAGCGCCTTTCATAGGTTCTGGGTGTGGTCAGTGTTCTTGTTCTTGTTGGCTCTGTAGGATGTCCGTTCTCTGCTTGGTGAGTGTGATGTTTCCACAGCCTAGGATGGTTCCTAGGGTTATTTGTGGCCATGGGCTGTTTGTGCTAGGCCATATTGTTTTCGTGAGTTTCCAGATTGTTGACTGGGCGTTTGCAGGGCAGTTTGTTAGTATGTGTTCCATGTTTTCAATGTTGTTGTGGCAGTGAGCACATTTTGCGTGAATTTCAAGGGTGGGGATGTTCAACCAGTATTTGCCAATTCGGTGGGTGCCATGTAGTGCTTTGAAGAAGAATTGTCTTATGTTTTTGGGTATGTCCTTGTTTTTGTTACCTTTCTAGATGTTCTCATTTGTTTCCAATTGACCTGTTATGTCTTGGATTGCATATCTTGTTATGTCGAGGTAGTTGGTTGTCACTCGTCTTTCTATGTTTCTTTTTTGTTCTCTGATTCCTTTGTATGCTAATGCTTGGGTCATGGTCGTTAGTTTCGCTCCCTGCAGGTTGAATTCATCTGGAATTGTAAGGTCTAGGGTGTCTTCAGTGAGTTTATTTGCGCCCTCTTTGGCGAGGTGGTCAGCTTGATCATTTCCGTGTAGGCTGCTATGCCCTTTCACCCAAATGAAACCTGTTTGTGCTGAGCATCTCCTCAGGTGGTAAGCAGTGGCTTTTAAGTGGGCACTGTTTGCGATGCCTATCCATCCTGTGTCTTCCCACATGGGGAGGTATTTTGTGAGACTGTTGATCACGTACTTTGAGTCAGTCATGAATGTGATAGGTACATTGGGTTCTATTTTTTGTAGTGCTACAAGGATGGCTGATATTTCTGCATTTCGATTCAAATGGTTGTCTCCAGGGATTTTCAGGGCTGTGTTGTGTGGGTGATCATTTTTGATCCATATTCTGCATCTGCTCTTTGCATTATCTTTCCCATTGTTGGTGCATGATCCATCTGTGAAGATGGTCACTTTCTCATTTATGAGGTTAAGACCACGTGTTGGGTTCTGTAAACGGTGAGCTGGGGATAGGGAGTTGTGTTTTGGGTCTATGAATATTCTAAAGCAGTCTTTTAGGCTTGTCCTGATCGTTGTGGTTGGGTCAAAGAGTATTTCCCTGTTTCTGCTCTGGTGGGCTTGAGTGTTCTTCTCCCTGTGTTGGTGAGTTAGTGATAGTTCATCCTTTTTTGGTTTTGTTCTTGTATCATATTTTGGGGCTATCTTACTGAGGATTTCTCTTGTGTTAGCTGCGCACTTATGCGGGTTTATACACCTGGCTTGTTGGTCTTTTCAGCATGGTTGGCACGTGCAGTCTTTGTGGGGGAGGTGTCTTGTGAGTTATTCCTTATGTCAGTAAGTTGTTTGCTTATTTTGATCATGTTTTTGATGGTCTGCAATTTATGTGTGTTTTGTAGGCATTTATCTTTTGTCTTGTGGTATGCTTTCATGGGCATGCCTATATGGCACCAGGTGGGTAATTGTTTCTTTAATTCCTTCGAGATTTTGATTGGGGCGAAACTGACCTTAAACTTTTTTGCTGTTTTTAGGATTGACTTGATTTCGTTGTGGAGGGAGTTTGCTCTGGGGCCTCTCAGTGGTGGGTTCCATGCTGTTAGGAATGGGTTTGTTGATGTGTCATTGCTTTTGTTTGGGTTCAGGTTGTGTATTAGCAGATCAGCGATGAAAGCCCAGTCAGGTCTAGAGGGGGAGAGGTCAAGATAAGGTTTGATCCACATCACTTCAATCACTTCGTTTCTTGATTTAATGTCTAGTAGATTAATTCCACCATCTTCTTTCGGGCGTTGTAATTGTTCAAGGCTTATTGGTGGGGAATGTTTGTCATCCCAGATGAAGTTCCAGATCATTTTGGTGAGTGCTGCTTCTATGTTCTTTGGCATTCCTTGAGCTTTCATCAGGAACTGTGTCATTCTGCCTATGAACATTTGTATAATCAGTTGTTTGCCAGCTAAGGTAGGGTGACATTTTTTCCATCTATTTAGGGTAGAGTTAATCTTGTCTATGACCAGTTCCCAAGGTGTTATGTTGTTCGTTTTGTTTCTGATCCAAGCTCCAAGGGAGTGTATGGGGTGTCCATCTGGTGCTATCTTTATGGCATTGTCTAGCGGTGAGTCAATCAGGTTTAGTTTACATGTTGTTATGACTCTTTTGCAGTGTCGTGTCGAACCAATCAGAATTATTTCAGTTTTCTCCATGTTGAATTTTGTGCCTGAGGCTAAACACCAGCTTGTTAGGATGTCTTCAAGGTCACTGTATTTGTCATTTTCATTTAGGTATATGGTTGTGTCATCTGCATAGAGGTTCACTATGAGCTTGTTTGCGATGCCCAGTATGTCATATCCTGTGAGTTTTTCAGAGTTTCTCAATGCACATGCTAGGGGTTCTATTGCTATGTCAAAGAGGAGACATGAGAGCGGGTTGCCTTGCTGCACCCCACGGGTGACTTTGAATGGAGTGCTCAGGACCCCGTTGATGGCGACTTTGGTATAGGCATTCGCATATAGAGCTTTGACTGTTTTGATGAACATTGGGGGGAGGTTCAAGTTCTCAAGGGTTTCTAGTAAGTAGTCATGTTTAATTTTATCATACACTTTCTCTTGATCTAGGGCTATTAACGCCCCGTTTTCTTCAGTGATGTCTGTGTATTCTATCATCAGTCTGGCCAGTCTTATTGGGTCAAAGATGGATCTTCGCAGGATGAAGCCACTTTGATCTGGGTGGATAAGCGTGTGTGCTTCTCGTGCCAGCTGCATTGCCAAGGCTTTGGTAAGTATTTTGTAATCTGTATTCAAGAGGGTAATGGGGCGATAGTTTTCTATTTCCAATCTCTCTTTTTTCTTGAATATAGGGCACATCCATCCAAGGGTGAACTCAGAGTTAGGGTCAACATCATTTGTTTGTATATTGTTTATTACTAGGGTGAGCATTTTGATGATGTCAAAGCTCGGTCGTTCATTCTTCTGATTGTCAATGTGTGTTTCATGCAGTTTCTTCCATACTTCATATGGTATGCTGTCAATGCCCACTGCGCTGCCTGATTTAGATGAGAAGAGTGCTTTGTGTATGTGTTTTTCTTGCAGCAGGTTGTATAGTGGTGAGTTTTCATTGTTCATTTTCTGGTCATTTGGGATGTCTCTCATATACTTTTGTCTAGTTGTGCATCTTATATCTTCGATCTCATGCAGGAGGTTGTCTTTCTGGAGGGTTTCATGGTGAAGTCAGGCTATTTCTGCCATTTCATCTGAGCGGTTGGCAAGGCGGGTCGAGTTTGGTCTTTTTAGACTATGTATTATATCCCTCAGTTTTTTGGGTGAGTTCATTTTTGACCAATACTTACTTATGGTTTCTCCTTTTAATGCCCAGTTCACTTGCAAGTGTAGTTGTGTGTTTCTGAATTTTTTCTTTTCTAGATGTTCAATTTCGCTCTCAATCCAGGCTTTGTGGCGCCTTGTGCTCTCGTTGGTATCTATGTCACCATTTTCTAAGGTGTGTTTGATGTCCTCTTCAAGTTGTTTGGTTCTGATCCTTATCTTATGTAGATGTTCTTTCGTGGTTTTTTTTGCCATCGCGGTGATGTTAGATTTAAATTCCTCCCATGTTTTCTGGGGGTTTGATGCTTTGCTTCTGTGTGTTAGTTGGTGAGTCATTTGTTGTTGCATTGTGCTTCCAAGGTCGCTTATGTTGTTGAATAGTTTCTTTTCATTCATTAAGCTTAGTGGCCAGGTCCAGCACTGATTACCAATAAAAGGTGCATTTTGTGGTATAAATCTGACTAGGACCATTTTGTGGTCTGATGGGATGGTGGTGGTACATGATTCCCAGTGGTGTGTATTTCGTTTGTGTTGTGGGGCCATGTATATCCAGTCAAGATGTGAGTAGGTGTTTGTATTACTATAGAATGTGAATAGTCTTGACATTGGGTATAGGGATCTCCAGGTGTCCTGCACATTCATTTTTTGTCTCAGTTCTCACAGAGCGTTTGTCGCATTCTCATTGTTGAGTCTCACTGGTGCTCGGTCTAGAGCCTCTTCTGTGAGGTTAAAGTCACCCAGCACAAAGTCAGCTTGGGGTAAGTCTTTCTCTAGCCAGGTTTTTGAGATTAGGTCCCAGAAGTCTGGGTGTTTTGTCAGATCATTCAGCGCATATATGTTGAGGATGGTGATGCATTTGTCATTGTGCCATTTTATACTCATAGCTAATGCTCTGCCAAGGACGATCTTGGTGATTTCAGCATCTGTCGTGTTAATCATTTCTTTATTTATGACAAAGGCAACTCCTGCAGAGTTGCCAGGGTGGAATGGGTCTCGGGAGTTAAATACTTTGAGTCTTCTCGAGTATAGCACTTCAATTTGTGCTTCATGCTTGTGTGTTAAGTGTGATTCTTGGATGCAAAGTATGCCTATTTTCTTTTCTCTCATTGTGTGCTGTACTGATGACCATTTTGATATGGTACTGTTTCTTAGGTCTGGGGATGCATGGCCTCTCATGTTTAGTGTCGCAACGAGTATGTTTGCTCTTGATTTTTTCATTTTCGTGTGGTTCTGATTCATAGGGTTCTGGGTTGCCTGGTGGGGTATTGGGGGAGTTCTGTCATCAATCACTGGAGGGGTGTGGGTGTCGTTTTGGGCAGTATTTGGAGGCAGTGGTGTGTTTCTTGTTTGGGTATGCCTGGTTGGGCTCTGAGGTTGGTTTTGGGATTGCCTATGGTGGGCAGTTCCACTTCCAGAAGACCCAGGCTGATCATTGGAGGACCTCCCAGTGGTGCAAGGAGGTCCTCCTCTGCAGTCTGGGAAGCAAGCACTGAGACTGACAGAAAATACCGAGTGTGGGGGGTTTTGTGGAGTGTTTGTGGTGATCGTGTTACTAAGACTATGTTATGATCATGATGTAGACTTAGAAGGGGCATATCCTGGCCCGTTAGCAGGGAACTTATGTTAGCATGTTCGATGGAATCAATTCCCATGTCATTGATACCTCCTACTAATGAAAACTTGAGCCTCTCAGCACAGCTCGTTCTAACCTAAATAGGTTTCCATGGTCTGGCATGTGCCATGCTTTTGTGAGACAACCATGGCTTTCCTGTCCCATTTTTAGGCGGTCAGTGTATTTGGGCTGGGGTTTTTGTTCCCAGTTCTTGTCTCATTGTAACTGAGTGGATCTTATCAGACGCACGCATGTTCTTAGGTGTCGGGCCTAGGATTGGAGCACTGCTTGTTTTTAAGTTTTCAGATGAGCTTTGGGGGAAAGGACTGTGATTTCTGTGAGAAGACTAAGGTGGGTTTGATAGGTAGGTATTCAGGGAGGGATGGTGGAGGTATGTAATGGTTGATTCGGTTGAGTATGCGCTGCTGTCTCATCTAGATATGTACTAATGTGCTATGTCGGATCATCTCAGGTGTTTCGTCCTGGTTTGCCCCCCCTGGTCCTTCCAGTGGGGTGGGATGCATTGTTACTGTTTCTACTGCCCGCTTTTGGACCATTCCAGAGAGGGACGAGGGGGAATGGACACAGGCCTCGAGGGTGGGCAAGGGAGTGACAGAGTTGACAGTCAAAGAGAGCTGATGAGGTTCCACAGCTGTCTAGGCTGGTAGGGTAGGTGAGGGTTTTCAGGTACATGCGGAGGTCAGTCCACATCTTTGCATCATTAGTGGGGCTGGTTGTGAAGACGTTGTAGTGGGGGACGGAGAGACCTCCAGATATCTTGAAGTCAAGGAGCTCGACTCAGCAGGACAAAATGAAGTCTTGAGTTGCCCTATATATTGGCTCTTCATCAGGGAGGCCACAGGTAGAGAAGAATGATTCAATGCAGTAGCAAGTTTCTTCTTGGTTCCAGGTCTCTGTGATGGCCTGTGAGATGGTTGTGAGATCTAGGGTTGTGAAGCCTGCTAAACTGAAGAGGAGTTCAGGTGGGTGTGCACAGTTGAATGAAAGAGCTTTGAAAGTGAGGTCTACTGTGGACCAGATGTGTTGGTTCAGCAGAAGGGTTTTGGTCTCTTTGGAGATGTTGTGGACTAAGAAACCAAGTGGGAAACTCTTTGCATCTTTGCCACCCTGGGGTTGTGGGGGGGAGACACAGATGGGGGGGATATCATGATGGATAGACTCTGCTATGGCTGTTACATTCGCGCAAATGCATTCAGCAATGATAGCGGCTCGTTCTGTGATGTCTTTCCCAGAATGGTCAAGACCTGAATCATGAATTTGGGGTGAGGGACTTGGAACCAAGCTAGTAGGACCCGGTTATCTAGATGGTCAAAGATTTGTGCAGCGTGCGACATGTGTACTATTGGGAACCCTCCAGCTGGGGTTGGGGTGAACTGGGGGAGGGTGGTGGCTTGGTTTGCACTGCTCTGACCTAGCACTGCTCTATTCAAGTTGGCAAGTGCCAGGTGTGCCAGAATATCCTTCTCTTCTGGGGTTGGGGTGTGAGTGCTGGTGGGGCTCAGAAGGTCTTTCATAGCTTGGTCAACCAGTTGGTTGTGAGGGGTGTGGATAGAGTTGGCAAGGCCATCGCTGGGGGGGGTTTCGATACTAGGGTTTTGCACCGTCACCTTGAACTCCTTGTACATTAGGAGGTCGGGTTGGGAGGGGTGAGCTCGGTTAACCTGGCCCACTGGGGTCAGGGTATCAGGTGGGGATTGTGGAGTCAGTGGAGATGGAGGGGATGGAGGGTCAGGCTGGTATGGGATTAAGTCCATGGCGCTCTCTAGATCCTCTTCTTGGATGACGTCGGGGGGGAAGTACTTTGGCCCTGACTTGGATGATTGGGGTGGAGGGCGGGGGGTGGTATGGTATGGTCTTGCAGCTTGGGAGATAGCCTTAAGGGAGGAGGGTTCCTTGTCTTTCATCTTTTAGTCGGGCAGGGATTTTCGTTGGAGGGAGTAGGGGTTTTATACCTTTTCTTATCTTGCGCAGTATTTTCTCATTGGTTCCTTTCGTTGGGTCGGGGAGTGCGTCGTGGCCAGGTTCATTCCATGCATCAAGGTAGGCTGTGTCTTAATTATTGTTTATCTGTGTGCATGTTTTCTATGTGGGGATGGTTTAGCGGCGGTAAGGGTCAGTGTAGTGTTAGGACAGTGTGGTTTTTACGTGCATGGCCTGTGTTGTTATCTTCACATTGTATTCTGACGTGTGTCGGGCGTTTCAGTGGTTCAATTATTATAGTCATGTTGTTTTAATCGAGTGATCTAGCCCTTCTTTGAGGAAATGAGTGTGCGAGAAGGGTATTTGTGTTGGCGAGGTTTGTAAAAGCATCAGAGCATCTGTCTGAATGGGGTCCGCGAGTTCTGATGAAAGTTCATGTGGCTGAGAGGATTCAACGAGGTTCAGTGAGATTTATTGGTGTAGAATCATCCTTATAAGAACCGTCAAATACAGAAAAGTTTGGTATTTGTTGAGCCGATTGGAGTCGGGGACATGTCGCGCAAGTAGCATTACCGATATTATAGTCATGTTGTTGTGGTTGGGGTGTGCGTGGGTGTGTTGACGTTTTTACTGGGTTATGTTCATGTGTTGGTGTTGTGGTGCGTGATCGTTTACTATGGTGTATGATTGATTATTAGAGGTGAGTTGATAACTGCGTTTTGCAGGGTTTTCATAGTACAGTTTGTAGGCCAGGTTTGTGCTGCGAGCTATGATGCTCTGCCTTGCCCGCGCTTTTTGGGCGTGGGAATTCTCGTTCCTGGTGGTGGTTCGAGATCAAGGGCCCCCCGAAAACCTTCTTCTTACACTGTAGGTATGTGGGAATACCAGATAGTCGGGGAAGCAAACCATCTCTTGCCACATTTTATCGGGAAGTCGAAGGCTTCAAGTTGCACTCGTGATAACTTGGATCGCAACTATCTCGTCATCGCTTTTTCGAGGGGGACTAAAGTTCCCGAACGTTGCCATCGCGTTTGCTAGCACATATATGATGAGCCACCGAGTATGATATAACTAGTAAACTATCATGATGTTCTCCGCTGCATGCTTGTGGACGCTGCTGGCTTTGTCAAACTCAATCACGGGTTCGCCCGTTGAAGTTCGCAATTCGCGCATCACCCTCCCCATGACCAGTAGGCTACATTTATCCAATGGTACCAACCTGATGCAGCGTGATGATGCTCACTGGCAAGATACTGGTGTTTTGGAAAACAGTTATATGTTCTCCTACGTACTAGTTGGCGTTGGCAGTCCCCCAACATACTGTAAGTTCAACGCCGAGAAAACATGCGGTTGCTGATGTATTATTGAAGACTGCTTGATCGTCGACACCGGGAGCGCGAACACATGGATAGGCGCCGGCATTCCGTACAACCCAACCGATACCGCCTTCAACACTGAGATTGGTATGGAGATAACCTACGATACTAGCTCCTTCACCGGTATGACATATGACAATACATAAGTTGAAAATACCTACGATCATCTATAGGAGTACTATTCACCGATACCCTCGAGGTTGATGATGGGTTAACCATCAACAACATGGACATTGGTGTTGCCACTGCTGAACCGCGGGGCGCGTATGGTGATGGTGTCCTTGGCATCGGGCCTAGCATCTTGTCACGCGGCACCATGCCAAGCCAACCGCAAAGAAAGCTTTACACTATCACTGAACGCCTGTTTAGGCAAGGCAGCATTTCTCAGCCCCTTGTTGGTCTCTATTTCAAGCCCTCCTCTACGAATAGAGATGATCATAATGGAAGGCTCGTCTTTGGTGAAGAAGACCCTGGCCTTAACATCGGCAACATCGCATACATGTAAGCTCCCTCAGCTCTTGGATCAATCTAAACTGATAGTAATTGTTTTGTTTCAGTCCTATCACCCAAATTGAGCCTGCATCGAAATACTTGGGTATCGAGCAGAGCATCACATACGGCAACACGGAGATCTCACAACTCACCGCCGGTATCGTGGATTGTGGCACCACCTGGATTGTCCTTGCCTCCGGTGCGTATTTAGAGTCAGCGAGTAATAATGGTCTATTCAACGTTTGGTAGATGCCTATGACAAATACAAGACTGCAACCGGCGCCGAGTTAGATCCGACGAATAATATGCTCTCTATTACCCTTGAGCAGTACGATGCCCTGCGGCCCTTGGACTTCCACATGGGCGAAGTGCGTCAATTCTGTCAGCCCTCATACCCCTTGTTCACCATTTTCCGTGGCAGCAAACCTACAGTCTGTCCCCTAACGCCCAAATCTGGCCTCGTTCGCTCAACTTCAAGATTAGGGGTACTGCCAATGGTATATATCTCGTCATTAAAAACCTTGACAGACCCACTGGCAGTGGGAATGACTTCCGTCTTGGCTACGTATTCCTCCAGCGCTTCTACAGTGTGTTCGATATCTCCGGCTTCCGTATTGGCTTTGCCACAACCGCGTACACTGAAGCCACCACCAACTAATATCTAATTAGATATGACAGCGGTGCCTGATGCAAATGGGATATGTCTGAGTTGACACAAGCGCTCCGCTTGCCTGCAGACGGACGGACGGTTTTTATTGTAAACTACGTTCGCCGTATCTTTCTCTTCATTTATCGTCGACCACAATGCTCGAATACCCCGCCTATTTTGCAGTCTCGGCGGCGCTGTGTACAGCTGAGCATGCACAAATACATTAGTGCGAAGGTCGAGTATGGCGCGTCGCAGGGTACCGGCGTATTTTGCACCAAAACCTTCTCTACAGGCACGAACCCGTCCATTTTCCAGAAGCGTTTCTTATCGAGTGAGTACGAAGAGGCATTTTGAATCCCAACAATGTCGTGGAAGGAGCAGCTGTATGTTATAGCAATGATTGGAAGTTCAAACTCTGCCTAGTGAACGACGTGCGCCGGAGGTGTCTTCTCCGATTCCATCGACGAATTCGGTGTACTCTAGATCTCCAATTGATTGAATAGGTGTGGTGAGCATGAAAACTCGCATGTATTTCCACAGGTAGGATGACCTGACTGATGCAGTCACCAAAGCATATGCAGGAAGATCTATGGTACTTGTAGTACCCCTCTGCCTCTGTAGCAAGAAGCACGAACCCGTCCATTGTCCAGAATCATTTCCTCTCGAACGAGTATGGAGAGGCATTTTGAATCCCCACAATGCTGTGGAAGGAGCTGCTGCGACACCCATCGTAATCATCAATGTTTGGAACGAGAGGGATGCACTGGCGCATTTCATGATCTCAGTTACAAGACAAAGGGGTCGAATGATGATCGATGAACGATTGTGAGTTAGAAAGTGCACAGGACACGTCCGAGTCAGCGTAAAAGGGACTCCAGTGGAGGCATCGACAAATCGCTCCGTCACCAGAATGGCACTGATCCTCGGGTTTGAAATCACACGGTGAGAGCTGGATTCTGAATGGACGTTGATTTCAAATTTCAAAAATGAAATCAGATTTGGGATAGCCGGCAACATTCGGACTCCGGACGCGGTCACACTGTGATCCGACGGTGGTTTTCTATTAGTTTTCCAGCTATACTTCTCAGAATGGTAAGGTACGATTAACACCTTGTGTGACCATTCTAATTTGTCATGTAGATTTATTCCCGCTCCCATAAATGAGTGGGTTATATCGTGTTTTACCACTAGGACTGTTAGAGTTAGAGCGCACATGGTTATGCACAGCGTAGTCGACCGCTATCGGCTATCGACTGACACGATTGGTAATACGGACCATGGACTGTTAGTAGTCGTACACAGGTACTTAACGGACCCGGTAATGTTAATTAGCGTAGAGTAGTATAAAAGACGTAGAAAACGAGTAGAATAATCAGTGAAATAATTACAATCAATCTTCGATCTTCTGTCTATCCACTCCCTATCTCTCATAACCATTAGAAGGACCTCGTTCAAATCGGTCGTCTTCCTGTGTCTCTTGAATCGTACTAGTCTTCTTCGATTGCTCACTCGCTTGGCCATTTGGGCCCAAGTGCGCGTTTCGCCATGGCCTCGGTGATTCGTTGCCGTGCGCTCACTAGTCACTACCGATGTCGAGTTCGAGGTCGCGTGTGATCTCGATGTTGTGTTTGGGACGAACTGGATTGCTGCGTGACGATTCCTGTCTCCAATCCTCCATATCTGGCGTTCAAGGTGGTCAGTGTCTTATTGTTTTTAGTACCTGCTGATTTGCTTCTATGTTTCTAGAGACTTCATGTGTACTTAGTGGTAATATCATATTGAACCTGCTGCTAATGATGGTGAAATAGAATTATCTCAGTCTTCGTCCCTCGTCGGGGCAATTTTATTGTCTTGTAGACGTTCAGACTCGAACTTTATTGTCCATGTCATGCCGTGTCAAGGCCCCATAATTTTTCAACTGAGGAAGTTTTGTGAGTTGTCAAGTGAAAGAGCTAAAGACTTTAGCCTGACTAGTGTAGTTACCACAACAGAATCAAATATATTTCTCTTATGTTCGAAACCTGCTGAACTACCGTTTTTTCTCTATCGGAACACACTTAAGTTCACCGCCTTAGCCAGGTGGTTGCCACAACAGAATCAAAATATGTTTCTCCTGGACTGTGCAAGTTTGAAACCTGCTGAAGACAAGGTTCGAAACGTGCCGACGACGATGTTTTTGTCTATCGGAATACACCTTGATGCCATATTCACCTGGAAGTTCACCGTAACTGGTCTTAGCCTAATGTTTACCGCAACAGAATCAAAATTTGTTTCTCCTGGACTGTGTAGGTTCGAAACCTGCCGATCACGACGTTTTTTCCATCGGAACACACCCTGGCATTCACTCATGGATGGTTTTCTTAGAGGTTCATCTTAGCTGGTCTTGGCCCCTGTGCAAATTGTCGTTGCAACATTAACATTTCCTCCATGACGAGTGTACCTCCGGACCTCGTGAGGCTGCCGCAAGTTTTATGTAGTTTATCTTCGGACTTCCTCAATTGCATATTGGATAAATTGATGTCTATAAATGTGTCTACAACCTCAGGCGCTGATCTGAGGTCCATTGCACAGAGTATTGATTTAGAATGCACTCGCGATCAAGAAGAATATTGCAAGCAGAAACTTGGTATTTTGAACATTCTTTACTGTCGGGGCACATATGACCGTGCGTCTAAAATTTAAATCACGGCAATCACTGGTCACCAAGGTGGAACACATGTCTAATTCAAACCTTCTCTATTCGAAACCATTGCGTTTTGGTATAGTTTATGCTTCGAAGGCACAAATTAGTACTAGGTTTTTTCATCGTCTGTTTTCACAAGATATATTTCTTGCAGCCGATGCTGCGCTGTCATGAACTCTGCGGCTGACTTTGATTTAGTTTCCTTTTTCGTAGTTTACCAATACTTACATATCACCGTTTCGGTTTCTCTCCTTTCTCAGTTTCGTGCTCGTCTGTTTTGATAGGTATAGCCTACGCACTTGTATTTGTACATTCTAACCTCGTCTGTTTTGATAGCTGTTGTGGTTGTCGCTCGGCGTCTCGCCTCAGCTCTTCTCTCTCTGATATGGGCGCACGCGCATTAAATAACTGAAGGTCAATAAAATTTAAATTTTTCGAATTGTCGCGGGTCGACTGTCGCACAAGGTGTTCGGAGGCCAATTAGAAGCTACTTACCTTACTACTACCAGTAAGAAGGTTTAGAAGCCTTGGAAGCAGAGCACGGTGGTCTGGCTTTCCACACTTATATGTACATCAACTTGGCAGTTCCCAAACGAGATTCAAGGACTGTTGTTAGATTTAAATATACAATGAGCAATCTCTGTCAATGATATCCTGTGCACCCAGCACCC
The DNA here is from genome assembly GCA_016695475.1 of Suillus decipiens. Lineage (NCBI taxonomy): Eukaryota > Fungi > Basidiomycota > Agaricomycetes > Boletales > Suillaceae > Suillus > Suillus decipiens. The sequence goes on from MU172974.1 coordinate 93,765, forward strand.
GAACGCTACTCTGAGCAACAGACAATAGAAGAAAGCTAGTCGTTCCTTGAGCCTCCTTCCAAGACTCACACATAGTACTGACAATACTAGTCTGCCGCCATCCCATCAACGACCGTACTAGTGGATTGATCCTTTATTAATAATATCTTGGTCCAACGTTGATAAGTTAGATTCCTCACTAGAGCAGCTGCAGTGATATCTTTTCTACCAGTTCGAGGCCTTGGAAATTCGAAAGGACGCGTCAGCCCGTCAAATTTGGGGAAGGAATTGTATTGTCACGATACCGGCAGTACCAACAATGTCCGACACAGAACATGGTGTCAGACAGTCAAAACTACACAGATATTTCCAAACCCCAACCCTCCACACCACACCACACTACCCCCACCCACCGACCACACCACACCACACCACCCCCACACCCACCGACCACACCACACCACCCCCACACACACCGACCACCCCAAAACCATCACCATTTACCACCAGCAAAAAACTCGACTCCGATCGGAGTACGTATGTAGGGGCCAGACTAGGAGCGTAGTATAACCTAATATGATATATATAATCGAACACGCAAAAACAGACGCGAGAAAAAAGGATGGAGCACAAGATGTGACGGGTGCTAGAGCAGTGAGATGGATGGACAGGCGATGTCGAACAAAGGGAAACACGAGATGTCGAGATGACGGCTGACGATAAAGGATAAGAATGATGTTCGAGTGGTGATGGTCTCCTCCCCCTCCTACACGCAACATGAAAGAACGAGCTTATCGTGTAGGAGTCCCGTTGCGGTACGCTGCATTGCTGGTGTAACCACCTCGCTGGGCTTGTTGCCCTTGCGAGGGTGCAGACGCTGCGCCATTCTGGCGGCCGTTGCTTGAAGTTGGCTGAGATGGTGCCTGCTGTCGTTGCTGCTGAGGTGGTTGTGGCTGAGGTTGGGACTGAGGCTTCTGCGGAGCAGGTTCCTCAACAGCGCTGGGTGCGACATAAAGGCCCTTATCTATAGCTTGGGGAATTGGCTGAATCTCGGTGCCAAGCTCCTGCTCAATCCGATATAGATTGAAACGGTCCTCATAAGTGACCAGGTTAATAGCAAGACCCAAGTGCCCGAACCGACCGGAACGACCAATACGGTGGAGGTACGTCTCCGAGTTCTTAGGGAAGTCAAAGTTGATCACGACGTTGACTGCCTGGATATCAATTCCTCGAGTCAATAGGTCTGAGCAGACGAGGTTGCGGCAGACCCCATTGCGGAAGTCGTGGAATACGCGATTGCGATGTGACTGAAGCATCTTTGCATGGGAGTAGAAACAGGAATAACCGAGGTCTGTTACTTTCTTTGCTAGTAGCTCGACGCGGTTGGTAGAGTTACAGAATATAATGGATTGGTTGATTTGCAACTGCAGATGGATAGTCAGCAAGGCAAGGGGGGTTAGTGTGCAGAAACTTACCTTAGAGAAAAGGGTGTTCAAACAGTGGACCTTCTGTCGCTCCTCGACATAAGCGTAATACTGAGTAACACCACGTAAGGTGAGCTCCTCCATAAGATTGATCTCGTAGGGAGTTCTCATGCGTTTGTCCTACACAAAAGAAACATATCACACACTGGCCGTAAAAGTAATACTGGCAACGAGCCTACCTTGAAATCCTTCACCATCATAGGGAAGGTTGCGCTGAAAAGCATGACCTGACGATCCGTAGGAAGGAAAGAGAGTAATTGTTCCATGACAGGAGTAAACTCGGGTGACAAAAGTTTGTCTGCCTCATCCATGACGAACACAGGACACTCGCTGAGATCAGCGACGTTTTTGCCTGCTAAATCCAGGATACGTCCCGGTGTTCCAACGAGAACATGAACCGTCTCTGATAAGCGCATAATGTCATCTTTGAGGGTCGTGCCGCCTGTGGTTACCATGACCTGGATACCCATATGTTTTCCTAGTATTTTACAGACCTGGGATGTCTGGAGGGCAAGTTCGCGAGTGGGAACGAGGAGTAGGGCTTGAATCTTATTCTTGCCGACATCAATCTGTTGTAATGAGGGTATAACGAAAGCAGCGGTCTTGCCTGTCCCGTTTTTAGCACGAGCAAGGATGTCACGTTTGGTAAGGGCGACAGGGATGGCTTCTTCTTGTATAGGTGATGGCCTTTCGAAACCTGCTTCGAAAATGCCCATAAGGAGTTCACGACGGAGGAACATGTCCTCAAATTCGGTTCCTTTGGTGTTTGTGACATCTTCTGTCTGTGGGCGCAGGTCTTTTGGTGGTGGACGAAGGCCCGCCCTCCATGAAGCGTCATTGGGAGTTGTGGATGAGCTACGAAATCAAAATGGCATTGGAAAAAGATAAGTTAAAAACAGGAAAGAAGAACATACCCAGTGGATGTAGATGTGGATGGTCTTGTTGATTGAGACATGTTCACAAATTGTTCTTAGCGGTCACGGAAAGTAGATATTGGTAGTCGCTATTGGACGATGTAAAAAGGCAGGACTCGTTTGATCAGCCACGCGTCTGTACTGAGGCTCAGTATTTGTAGATCGATAACTCCTTTATTTCTTGGTCGTGCCAAAAATTATTCGACAGGCTGGCGATGAGGTTGTTGAAGGTTTGAAGGATGTTTGAGTTGAGAGTTGGTCAAGTGCAAAACAGTTGGTTTCAATTCTTCAAAGCCATTGAATTCAAGGTTTCCCGTTTTCTCACGACACTCTATTGGACCCGCTTTACCTCTTGTTGCAGGCTGCACCTGGTCCTGAACAACGTTCAACTCGCATTGACCCTCGTAACGTAGGAGGGCCTCTTGGTGACACGATTTCTCATCCCTGGGTACCTGGGAGTGTGTCTCAGAATAACCGCACATTTTGTTGGCAATCACAGAAGGTGTAACAAATATTTTGCGATGGCCACGCTGACCATTCTATATGATTACAGTTACTAACTCTTCGTTTTGTCACTCGTGAAGTACATCAGACGTTACACGTGTTACAGAACAGCCGCTTTATTTCCAGACTTGCTCGCTTTTCATAAGAAAAAAAACACATCAGTGGCTGTGGGCCACGTCAAGTAACTGATAGTGAGTACTCAAGTACAGATTCAGATGACAGACTATTAATATTATGCATTACTTATGTACGGAAAACAGGCGTTGTTTCCGCAATGAATTTGATATGCAGATTCAAACTTAATACGTAGCAGGCAGCATCTCCCATGCGTTGACATTTAACGGTGCTACCTCGTTCCCTCACACCCCTACAACATTTCCGACGACCGCGAAACAGCGTTCGTGGGTGTCATCTAAGGGCACATCGAAGCTCGCCCCTGCCCTTCACGCTCCGGACCGATAACGTACTACTTGGCATTTCCAAGCATCAATACGCACGTCATGCTTGCAGTCAATCCCAGAGTCACCCCAAGTGAAGTTTCAGTCCCCAATCCACCTCCTCACTCTTCGGAGAGAGCCAAGGCATATATCAATAATTTGGGACTTGAATTAATGAAACTGTGGTCTGCAGGACACTCCTTCAGATATTGCTCGGCGTATATCACTTGCGTCTCAGAGATCTGACCTGTTGAATCCCATGATAATTCATGAATTTTATTTCGCTCGTTTTTCCTCATCGATGCAATGATCGATGCATATCTAGGACTTCTATGGGAGCACAGTCTGTGGCTGTGGCTACCTTAGTAAGGTACGAACAATGACCGTCACGGTATTTATATTTCGACCATGACCCTCACGTCGGAGTGATGACTATGATTGTAGGGAAGATCCCTGACGTGCTTCGACTCCATGTTGATTCTGGACTGACTGCACGAGGATGGAAGCGGACGTGTTGGATTGAAGACACCTCTTATTCACGGACGCTCGTCCTTGCCAACCTGGGAGCTAGTCGCGAAATTTGGAAGTTGATGGAAAGGCCCCACGAGAACATCAAGCTGCTGTGCATTCTCGCTAGGATTTGCGGCCCGAATGTTTGATATGGGAAGGCAAGTAAAGCAACTTGGGAAGGAGCATGTTTGACGCAAGCCAGAAAATGCATCCAGCGTCACCATCAGTTTGCCTGGACATCTGCGTCTGTATTCCATCCTAAAACATCTTCGAGTCCGTATTTGACGTTATTGCAGTTTCGATCCTTTAGCAGTCTCCGGAAGAGCTTAGTACATCATAACCTCATAGAACATAATTCGACGGCTATCTAACCATTCGCACAGCGCAAATTGACCTTCTGCACAGGAAATACGCGAGGGAGCCAAAGCTCTCACATTTGTGCTTGAATTCTTCCAGGTCGGGGTTTTTTTTTCGAGGGTTTACCTGCCTGGGCAACTGAGTTGTGCCTGCCTGCAGATTCGAGGCATCGGACCAGCTATGCACCATGCTCTGTATTCCATAAAAATATATCCACAATTGCTAGTGTCTAACTTATAATGTGATATGACGATCTTAATGTTGTAGCGTCGTGCTGCAAACGATAGGGCGCCGTAATCGTAATCTCCCCTATGTAGGAAGATCAATTGAAGATAATCATTTCTTCCGTAACCGTGTGAACCGCATCAAGCTCGCAAGTCGCGAGACTCTAAAACCATTTGAATCATCGCATCGTGTGCCAGTCATGGGTCCCATGCCAGCATGCAGAGATGATCTTACCAGCCGTGTCCTCCCGCAGATGATTCTTTCTGACAAGTCCAATCCATTGACCAGACCCCGCTCCCCCTTATTAAGCGACCTCACAGTAGCAGAAAAGGCAGCGGCGAGGTTTTCTATCAAAGGCAATGCGATCGGTGGGTGTAATCTAGTCAAGTGTACCGATCTTCACATTAAGCAATTCCTCAGTCACCGGAGGGTGCGGTAACCTTGGGATTGAGGCAGCACGTGCCCTCCTGGAGCATGGCGCGTCGGGTGTGTCGCTATTTGACGTCAATCCAGCGCAAGCCCGGGATGTTGTTGATAGATTGCGTTCTGATTTCCCATCGGCAAAGATTATTACGAAGAAGGTGGACGTCCGCGATCAGCAGGTCGTCCAAGAAACTATCGCCGAGACTGCTGACGAGCTCGGAAGCCTGGATATTCTCCTATGCTTCGCAGGTGTGGTCGCTTGTAACCACGCCCTTGATGTTACTTTTGAAGAGTGGAAGCGAACGCTTGACATCAATACGACAGGAAGCTGGTTGTGTGCCCAAGCAGTGGCAAAGTAAATCGACCCCGTTTAAACTCGAAACTCACTTCTTGACAGTGCGAAAGACAGATGGTCGAACAAGGAACAGGCGGTAGCATCGTCTTCACAGCATCCATCTCTGGCCACAGTGTCAATTTCCCTCAACCACAAGTCGCATACAATGTTTCCAAGGGCGCACTCCTGCAGCTAAAGAGCTCCCTTGCAGCCGAGTGGGCTCGGTATGGCATCCGTGTCAACAGCATCAGCCCAGGGTACATGGATACAATATTGAATGAAGGTCCAGGCCTTGAAGAAGCTAGGAAGCTATGGTACTCGAGAAACCCTATGGGACGCATGGGGGACCCGAGCGAACTGACAGGTGTTGTAGTGCTCCTTTGCAGTCGTGCAGGGAGGTACATCAATGGGGCTGATATCCTTGTGGATGGTATGGCCCGCGATTTAGGTTCGAACAGAAATACTTAACGAATGTTGTTCAGGTGGTGGATCTGTCTTTTGATTGCCACTGTGATAATATTCAGAATCAGATTATAGAGCATATGACATGAATCGTACCGACGGCTTGGGTATGTTACTGTAAGGGGAAAAAGAGCGGTTGTATCATCGAAAAGTGAAATACAAATTTGTTTTTTGGGTCGCCACCCTTGTACCGACGACAGCTCCAGGTGTGTTTGTTTGCAAAGAACCATGGTCGATCCACCACGAGGGCTCAAGCAATCATAGTGCAGTGATCCGATTGCTAGCGCACTTGCTGCTGAGTCGTGGAATACCGTCGTCCTGTATCATGCTCGTCATCCGAAGGATAGGAGATGGAAATTAGAAGTTATGTGCACCAGCCACGTGTTCGCTAACGCCATCGTCACCCTGGAGTTGGACCAATAATAGTCTCGAAGATCACCTACCCCCGAAGTTCCACCAAAAGAGTCACTACGAAAAGGGAAAGTGAACACACAGAAAACCGTGACAACCACCTAGACGCGGTGCGGATCCGCCTGTACTTGAGTTTCCGTAGCCGGTTCTTTACTAAGGGAAGGAACGCGGTGCCTTCTACCCGTACTTTACAGAAGATACTATCGTCTGTATTGAACATGTCAGTGTTTGGGGACAATTCGACCAGGTTCTCGAGGATCGATGGTGCGAAGCCAGAACGGTCCAGACCGAGTCCAGACCGTTACGAAAAAAGCAGATACCATTTGAAAGAGATAAGGAAATGAAATCGAAACTGAAGGAGATGGGAAACGACCGCGACGGCTTAAATAGGGTCGCAAATCAGTAGACGAGGAACAGGGCGACATTCATGTGAACGTTCAGTCAGACGTGGCATTATCCTCGTCATAGCACGCTTTGAATTCCCGCCGCTTGCCCCGTCGGGATTAAGCGTGAGTGCCAAGTTGCCAACGCGCACTCGACCTTGTCCTTTTCTCCTACCAACCACATATTCATTTAAAAGTGAGTGCCAGCAGGCCCAGCTCGTTGGAAAGGTTTATTTGTATATTGCTAACAACATTTTTCCAGCGACATTACACAGGTCCCCCGGTCTGACGGTGACCTTGTCAAGCCAGCATTCACACTCTTTTTAAATCAACACTCATTACACTTATATCATACCAGACATGTTTACGCCTCCCCCGTCACCTCTCCCATCTCAAAGCTTTGAATTGTCTGAGCCGGAAATGACTAACGATACCCCCACACATGCTAACCTATCTGCGTCTCGTACACATTCATACCAATCCAAGCAAAAATATACCCTTACTCTTCGCTGGACGATCATATTGGTGCCAATAACTCTCATCGCAATCGGCTTGTCTACACGATTTTTTATTCATCCAATGGGATTTGATGCCCTTTCGCCAACTTCAATCCACGGGTGGAAATCATGGACCAAAAGCTTGACCGATTGGTCACTGCAGGAAAGACATAAACCTACCGAGAACTTATTGCGGCTCGTAGTAGCATCTGACACAAGCATATTCCCCTTCATCAAGAGGAGCACACCTTCGGCCACCCCCGCACCCACCGTTCCAATAAATCCAATTTTGCCAACTCCATTTCCCCGGCCGTACGACACAACTCTGTCACCAAGTTTCTCGACCACATCCTGCTACAACTTCTTCATTAATATGACACAGACAGATGCTTTTCTGTCCTGCCGCCCTTTCTCACTCTTGCTCACTCATTCTCAAGCATTTATACAGGTGTGTTTTTTCTTAGATGGCGTCCCACACACTGTTCAAAGTCAACACTTCGGTACTGTTTCATAAGCAGGTACAAAATAATATAACTGCAACGAACACGGATACTTGGGGCACGTGCAACACTGCCATCTCCCCAAATCAGTGTGACCTGAACATGGCGTGGTTTATGTCGTCACTACGTTCGTCATGTGTTGCCGATTTGAGTGACCAAAACACCCTGGCAGTCAGCGCACTGATAGGTACGATATGAATAATAGTGATAATGGGTGGGGGTCTTGACAATGAAACGCTTTTATGCAGGTCTGCAAGCATTTGACTTGATGCGGCAAGCAGCGTGTTCCGTGGATCCCATGACAAATGCATATTGTTTTGTCGAAGCTGTGGCGAGCTCTGATCCTTCTAGCTATTATTTCTACCAGCTACCGCTCGGACAGACAGTACCCCCAATCACCGGCGGGGCTTGTAACTCTTGCACCAAGAGTCTCATGTCAATGTATCGGGCTGCTCTGAGCAGCGCAAACGCAACCAGCTTGACAGGATTACAGGCTACGTACAGTGACGCGGCAACAAAACTGAACAATGTGTGTGGAGCGTCTTACGTCCAAAGTACAGCCACGGCATCCTCTTCAGCGCCGCCGAGCGTTGAGTTGATCAGCGTGGGAGGGGCCTGGGCTATGCTGCTGGCAGTGGGGGTACTATCAACTTCAATAATGTCGTCATAGGGTCCGGAAGTAGGGTCAATTCGTTGCCTGGGACAATCTGTTGTGTCATCGTGTTTCATGGATTTTTGGGCTATTAAATTTTCGGTTTCTTTGCGGATCTACATGCGGGCTACCACTTTTGATTTGTGTTCATTCTTACCACGATCATAGCTTCAACTATCCTATTCTTAAGACGGTTAAACTGCTGTCCATTCAATGCGTTCTCATGTATACTGTTAAAATTTGAGATGATGAGACTTTTGATGTAGTGTTGGAAAGCTTTGTATGATCGGTGAGCTATGCCCATGTCACAGCTTTATTCGGCATCGGACGTTCTGCTCTGTTTCTCCGGCACAGGCTTTACTTACATAATCGACAACGGCTAGCGAGTACTTTCCTAATTCGGCGCTTTCAAATGTCTTCATTTCGAACTCATTATTATTATCGGCTTAGCATAATACTTTCATTCCAAGCTACGACAACGGCAAGCTGGTCTTATACGTCCTTCCTTCGATACTTTCTCAGATCCTCATACGACTAAGATCCTGTGTAGCACTCTATTGTCGCATGTGCACTGCCCCCTTTTCTGCTTCCCGTTCGTTCCTTGTGACTAAACAGTTATGTTTCACTCTCGTCTGCGGGTACGCGTTGGACCATCGATGGACAAGCTTGTCTGTATCACAGACAAAGTGAACAGCGGAAAGGCGCATGATATATCCTCGGAATTATTCGAAGGCAAGGTTGCTATCGACATCAAAGGTTTCACCAATCCTTCTGGCGAAGAGCTTTCCACAGAGTACTTTGATCGAGAAGATAGGAAAGGGATAACATGGAGTATCCAGGTTCAGGGTGCGCCTAAGCACCTCGGTTATTGATCATTTTTATGCTGATGCTGTGTGGTAATTACATCAGGCCGGTTCCTACAACCGACTTCAGCAGATGATATTATGTTTGGCAATACGTTCGATAAACGTTTAAAACTGCCTTGGGGTGCTGGTGTGGCGCTCAAATTCATGAAGTAAGTGTGTTGTTGTGTTCGCCAGTCTCAGATGCTGGCGACAGGGACTAATAATAATGTTTAGATACGTCGATCCTACCTTGGAACATGATTTGTTGTCGGAGACGAAGCCGTGGGCTCTTTCACCACTGATTGCAACGATGCCCCATTTTGTGCACGAAAGAATAGACAACATTCGAGCTTCGCCTGTGCTAGAACACAAACGCTCGTTTCCACCTTCGCAATCCATAGGGGAGGATACCTCCCAGCTGCAATTTGCCATTGCATCCTCGAATTCCTCTAACTCTACGTATTTTACCCCATACTCGTCCAATTCTCCATTTGTGACACCATCTTCGTCATTATCACTTGTCTCATCTTCGTCTAACCTCTCGAATTTTCCAAAAATGCCTGGTTCATTGGGCATCTCGGTAAAGAATTCACTTAAGTTGCCTCTTGAAAAAGCGCACTTGACAAAAAATAAGAAGACGAGGGTATTTGGTCGTGCTCTGGACTTGCGGACTACAGGCGAACGTAGGTCATACTTTAGCAGCCCTCAACATCGGCAAGAGATAGTATTTGGACCTGAGGTATTGCTGTTCATCATTTTACCCACTGTCTACTTATGATTCTTTTAGGATCTGATCACAACGGATTTCTGCTATGGGTACTTGCAATTTAACCCGACTCTTGCCTTAAGGCTTCCAGGTGGTATGACATTTGACCTCATGAAGTACTGGGATAGACATCCCGTCAGGTTTGTTTGCTGCAAACGGAGAAAATCAGGAGACGGGGAACGCAGTGACGGGCAACCCACGGGCGACTTATATTGGATTGTCTCGATAGAGACGGCAGATGAAAGCGATATAAATCAGGAGAATCAGCGGCAGGATAGATAACATAATGTAGACGGGTATTTCTAATTCACATTCACCGACCTTGTTGTATTATATTGGACAATGGACAAACATATATGATTAGGGGTAGTTTTCCCTTAACGGGAGCATTTACATCATGTGGCCGTGCCACTTTGCCTCCCGTCAGCAGCAGGCAGCAAAACGTCGAACCATAATATTGTCAGAACACTGGGATAATGATTCAGATATGCCGTGCGGAAGACGGCGAATCATATCAGGTATGCTGCCTCAGAGTCTTTGGTACCATAAACCCGCAACACTTACATCAAACAACAGGTCAATGCTAACTTACGAGACATCGAGAGGTACGTCTTTACCCAAGTTCAGTTTTATACCGCACTAACGATTGTTTTGCAGGCGAGGAAGCCTAGAGGCATTCTTGAATCAAGAGACAGGTGTTGATCAGGACGCCATCTTGGCTTACCTTTCGGATGGTACGCGCTTGCGTACCGACAATGTCCGTGAGTTAGTTGGTGCACACGACCAGGCAAGTTGTATTCCCACTGTAAATGCGGGAGATATCAACTTCATCAATAGACCATCTATGTTTTTAACAAGTATTATTTGGATTTCGACTTGAACGACGTGCTTCACGAGCTAAGGGTTAACCCACCACTGCAACCTCCAATTGAAGGTGCGTGGCTCGAGCTATATTTGATATTTTGAAGTCAACAAAGTATCATAGATTCAATTTCCACAACTCCTCCATATCGACCTTCACAACTCGCCGCATCTTACCTTCGCACAGCACATACGCACCTCGAACACATCGTCCATACCGTGGCTACCCTTCACCGTCAACATCAAGCAACTCGGATTGCATCCAGTAGCCTCGAACTGAATGTCCTCGCTATAGCCGACGTTTTTGATGGCATCGCTATGACGGCCCGCAAGGACCTCGAGCGCCAGGCTGCACTCCTTGCAGGTCTAGATGCAGATTTGGAAATCATAAGCCGCGTGAGGATACATGTTGAATTCATGTCGCCTGCTGTGAGAACTGCAATTGAGAATGGAGAGCGGCCGAGGACGCTGGGTGATTATGTGTCGAATGTGAGGATGAAACAGGTCGCCGACGCGTGTGCAAGGACGCATGGTACGTAATCGAAAAAAAGTTGGGATAATCTTCTTATGTTGTCGGTTTAGAGGACCTCCGGGCTCAGTTCCAAGACGCTGAGAAGTCAGCGGCGAGGTTAACGAATGGAACTGATTTTGTACGCGCAACAGTAATGAATACGCAGTTGGTGTTCCTTATCCTATGATAGTATGTCTATCTCATTCATTCATAGAATTCTGGAGGGTGCAGACGCCTTAGGCCGTCGGGCGCAGGAGATTCTCGAAAAGGCATCGGACATTGCAGCAGCTCTTGAGAGTCCTGCTACGGATCCAAATAGCCTTCTTCGTGGTATGTCCAATTCATAGACGCAATGACAAAGTAATCATGTTTCAGAGCTAAAACATCTGGATGGTGCACTGCGAAATGAAGTAAGAGACGTTACCGACGCCAAGGTTTGTCTTCAAATTCGACTACAATGCTCTTACTGACGCTTTACAGAACGCATATACCGAACAATGTATCGGTGTCCTTCGGCAAATCAGCGCCTTGAATATCGACATTGTGCAGCTGCCAACGACCCTCTCCAATCTGCAAGGCAAATTTAGAGCTAAGAACAGCTTCTCGCACATACAAAGGCTTCACAATATGCTGTATGCATATGGTGCTACTGTCGTTGAGATCGTGCGGCGCAGGGAATTTGGTCAGTCAACGCAGTATTGCGTGACTCCATGTCTGATCAATTAAATGCAGCTCACTTTTTCTATCAGCGCACGCAAAGCATTCTGGAAGTGATGGCCAAGCTGTCGTAAGTTTACGAAGGTTGTTATGGTGCTATGCTATAGCATCTGACGAGTCTGTAGTGCAAGCGAGCGAAAGCGTCGACAGGTATATAGAGGGGAAGTACATGGTCAACTGCCCTTCGATACGAAAGGAATGGATGATGTTGTACCGACCATCGACTTTTCTCCTTCCGGTAGCAAAGAGCCGTCTTATTCGCTAAACCGAGAAGACATTGATGGTATTTTTTGTCCACTAGCACGTCGGCCAAACTCATAGTGAAATACCAGTGTTGCTTCAAGTCCTAAGCGATCTGGAGTCATGGGCGCGATCAAGTTCAGATCCTATGGCGATGAGCTCAGTTCAGGAAGCAAGAAGTGCAGTAGATAAGCTCATAGCCAAGATGGATAATCTGGAAGCTGGATTCGACCGTATCGCTGAGCGTTCTTGTGAGTAAAATAAATCGTCAAACACATCTCTAGCTAACTTCGTACAAGTACTGTCGGCATCACGATTGTCCTCGTCACGCAGAAGGCGTAAGTCGATTTTTTTAAAATTTAATAAGGGTGCTTACATAAGTCACAGTAACGGAAGCGGACGAACACGCATTTCAGGAACTGGCTGAGCAACTGCGCGAAATACAAGAGGCCAAGGCAAACCAGGAAAAGTTGATACAACAGGAACGGACATCCTTTCAGGCTGAAATACATCGACTCCATAGCGACCTTCAAACCACTGAAATCACATCTCACTCCGAGCGGGAACGTGCGGATGTACTGGAGCGTGAGCTGCATCAAGCCAAAGCGCAGGTTGAAAGCGAAGTTGCAGCCCGACGCATACTGGAGCGCCGCAATTCGGAGTTGACCCAAGATCTTGAAAAAGAGCGACAGAATCGTGTTCTAGCACTCGTTGAAGCAACGGAACAGACACGTGCAGTCGAAGTAATGAGGCAGGAGCTATTACAGGTTCGCTCACAAGCGGAGGAAGTGAAATCTCTGGAAGCTAGGAACGCGTTAAAAATTGCCCAGCTGGTCGAGGAACAAGCAACGACTCTGCGGAACCTGGAAGCAGCACGTGCTAGAGGGGAAAATCTGCAAATCCAGATCCAAACCGCTCGCTCTGAATGCGAGGAGGTGAACAAAGCACTGAAGAATACCAACATGGAGAAAGACAGATTACTTCGGTTACAGGCTAACGAACATGATCGCATTATGCGGGATCACATCGCCGAAGCTGATGGCGACCGGGCTGTTCTTGAACACCAATTCTCGGAGCTCAGAGCCCAGCTTGAGGACACTGAACAGCAACTGAAGGAAGCACGCTCACAAACCGAGTTAACCAACGCAGACGCTATGGGCCTGCGTGAGGAACTTCAGCGGGTCGAGCATGAGCTTCGGGAAGCAAGGCACATAGAGAGAATCCTCCGAGATGACTTGACAGCTGGACGGTCCTCCCAGTCTGACTACGAACATCGGTTGGAAAATAGTGGTCGTCTGGTAGCTCAGATCCTCGACGTCGCGATTGCTTTCCGAAATTCTCATTGCAAAGCGCTTTCTGTCGCGCATAATCTCACTAGTCACCCCAGTTCATCGAGACATGCACAGTCGCTTACCGAATCTACATTCACATCCACCCAACGTCATGGGCAAAGTGTCGGTGCGCAAGCCGATGAGCCCTCTCCCATTGATCCATCAGATCTTTTGGGTGCCCTGGAATCGCTACGTGCCTTCGATCATGATCATTTCTTGGAAGCGGTGGCCAGAACAGGTTCCATCATCCGAAAGTGGCAGAAGCAATGTAAGGAGTATCGAGAGCGTGCGAAGGGTAAGATCTCTTTCCGGAATTTTGCCAAAGGGGATTTGGCACTGTTCCTTCCAACCCGAAATTCCATTTCAAAACCTTGGGCAGCGTTTAATGGTACGTATCTATGTTATCACGACAATTAAACATCTCTTGACGTTGTTCTTGGCATCTAGTATCATTTCCTCATTACTTCCTTTTGGCTACTGGCCACCTTGCCGAACAGCTGAAAACGAGAGAATGGATAGTGGCAAGGATAACATCCATTACCGAGCGCATTGTTGATAGCAAGGTGCGTACGCCATAATTCATACTATCGTACTATCCTCAACGCCAACCAGGACCCCTCCAGCAATCCATATGGTTTAGGCGACGGTGTAAAGTATTATATGTTGGAGGTGGAAGACTGGACTCAAGCAGGTCAAATGAATAAGCGGAGACCTGTGAGAAAGGTTTCAGCATTATCGGATCCTGAAACAGACCGCAAGACAAGCTCAGATCCGCCCGAGCCTTCTCCTAGCCCACCACCTGCGCCTCCCCAGTCTGAATTTGAGAGTGTTTTTAGTGCTACCCAGCCTCCCACATCATCGTCCTTTCCCATTAGGGCAAGAGCAAATTCCACACCCGTTGCTGGTCCGTCTTCATTGTCTCGTCTGCTTGCCCAAGCCCCTCCTGAGAGCTCAATGGAAATAATTCCATCGTCACGGGATGTCTCTCCCCCCACGACCCCTCCGCCACCCCCTCCACCGCCTTCGCCGCCAATCCAACTAGTTGATTCGAATGCACAACAGCCTACCTCATTGACTCATGCTCCACATATACCGTCTCCACTGCGTCCAGGTTCACGCGCGTCTCGCGGCTCCTCGTCCTCTAGATTCTCTGCGGTGCGGCTTCCCCCACTTGCATCTGCCTCCGCTTCTCCCACTACTGTTAAAGCAGTGGCTACTACCGCTCTGACGGAACATGATCTATCCTCAATATCTCCTCCGCACGAATATTCAGCCAATGGAGAACCGTCGTCTCCACAAGGCTCGTTATCCGAAGGGATGACCAGTATCTTTCTCAACAGACGCCGGACTACGTCTCACCATGTTCCTCGGTCCTCTCCACTGGCGTCTAGCAACTTCTCGGGCGCACCATCCGCTACTAGCACACTGGCCAGCTTAGCCAGCAATTTTGTGCCCTTCGGGAGAAGAAAGAAGGTCGATATGCCTGCCCCCATACTCGAGGGGCATGTTCGCGATCAAGCCGGGGGAAGTGATGTGTCAGCCAGTGACATCCTGAGACGGTTTTAGGTCCCACCTCATAGATAGCTCTGGCCAAAATGTACGTGGTGCGGGGCTAGGCATTTTTGTCCACGATCGCTGTTCAAACGTTCACCCTTTGAACGATCTGAGTTTGTGATTTGGTCCAGCCCTCAGGGCATCATGTGATCGGATCGATAGTTAATCTTATTGTCATTAGAGGTTGATTAGAGGATCTCTCTAGATTCCTATCTTGTAGCCTTTACTTAAGTACTCAAGCGTGCTACACAGTATCATTCATATTCATATGACCATTTTGACTCTGAGCCTTGTCCTCGATGATGATGCGGGACGGCGACCTGTTTGAGTCCGTTTTCCAAGCACAGGGTCACAAAGTTTGCTCTTTTTCACGCGTCGGGTGAAATCTTTAATTTTTGTATAGCCTAAGAGTTTTACATGCAAGTCTGACTCAACTGAAGGAGATGAAGAACCCAGAACCTGGGAAAAAATCGGCAAGTTGTCACGATCCTCATGAAGTTTGGCAAACCCTGGCTAACTCTGTCCGTCTGATAGGCCAGTACCTACGTGGAATAATACGACTCGAAGTACTAGAATACATGGTAAAAAGATCCATCCGCTCAGGCCCAGGGCCATTTCGGAGTCGGCATCCCAAGGTCTGCTTTCAGTTTGATTAGGACACCAGTGACCAGTGACCAGTGACTTTCAAGTTAGAATGTACTAAAAAAACCATCTGCCACAATCCTATTTTCAGGAGAGATGCGGCGGGGCAACCTGATTCAGTGCATGCATGCTGAATCTACTGACAGACTGGTGACGGTCACTGGCAGGTACGGTAGCGCTGGGAACATCATCTTATCATTCCGATCTTCCGGCCGTTACCCTACGTTCACCGACACAATCAAAATGCATGGGTACTAGTATTGATTGTTAACTTGTCAAGCTTACCATCAAGATGTTCGGGTCTTGATGTATGAAAAAAGGATTTCATGGCGGGGTACCTCAGGAGAATTATCAACTGCCGAACTATATCCGGCTCGAAGTGCGTACATAAAGCCATTAGCTTCCCTGAATATTTGTCCGTAATCTTTTTTTCTTTGACTATTTTCACTCCAGAGACTAATCATGGGTGGTGTCGCTGCTGTCAGCGGTCAAGACGCTTCATTTGCGCATCTCATTGATGAGAGGAAGAAGTGGTACAACAACAGGCGGTAAGCGATCACTGTTGAATGCTCCTAGTTCTGACTGATGTCAATGCATGATAGACTTATCGCTCTCAATGCATGGATTATGCTCCTGTACGTTTTTTCGTCCTTTCTGTCATTCCTCTGCTAAACGTCTTTTTTTAGTCTCATCACTTCCTCAACGAATGGGTATGATGGCAGTATGATGAATGGACTGCAGTCTCTTTCTCAGTGGGAGGCCGCCTTTGACAATCCGTCTGGCGGTAAACTGGGTCTTTTGAACGCCATCCAGGCGAGCTTCTTTTATTCTTGCGTTGATGACCTTTATTGATGTTTAACCATACAGAATATTGGTGCCCTAGCAGGCTATCCATTTGCCCCTTACATGTCAGACGGCATAGGACGCCGTAAGACAGTATTCTTTGGTGCAACAATTATGTGCATTGCTACTGCAGTACAGACTGCCTCTCAGTCCGTGGGCATGTTCATTGGTGCTCGATTCCTTATTGGTTTTGGTCTTACTTTTGCCGGTCAGTACAATCCCCTTGTTCTATGTGTAGTAATTAATCAGCTGGCATGCTATGTATAGCTAATGCCGCACCCATGTTGGTCACCGAGATTTCGTATCCCACGTACCGCGCTCCCCTGACATCGCTCTACAATTCCCTTTGGTACTCTGGTTCTATCATGTAAGTCTGATCATGCGAACCCGCCCCACGGATCTTAGCGCTGATGGGATTTTTGATATTAGCGCTGCCTGGACAACTTATGGCACTTTCAAAATCAACAGCACATGGGCATGGCGTCTGCCTTCTCTTCTTCAGGCTATCCCATCCATATTGCAATTCGCTCTTATCCTGCTTGGGCCTGAGTCACCCCGTTGGTTGATCAAGAATGGTCGTGAGGCTGAGGCTCTCAAGACCCTCGCCTATTACCATGCCGATAGTAATGAGTGAGTCGCATTATTTTGTCCCTATTTCGCAAACTGAAGCGTGCTTTTCAGGCAGGATCCTTTGGTTTTGTACGAATTCGAAGAGATCAAAGCCGCCATCGAGTATGACCGTACTGGTCGGTCTCGTTTTACTTGTTGCGCTGTCCTTTTTCACATGAACACTTCTAGTTGCGTCCAATGTCGGCTGGAAGTCCCTTATTGCCACTCCTGGCAACAGGAAGCGCATGCGTATTATCGTCGCTCTTGCCTTCTTCTCTCAATGGTCTGGGAACGGTCTTGTTTCGTTCTACCTCTCAAAGGTCTTTGACCAGATTGGTATCACCGGCTCAGGCACTCAGTTGCTTATCAACGGTATCTTGCAAGTGTGGAACTTAGGATGGGCCGTCTTCGCTTCTTTCATGGTCAATAAACTCGGTCGTCGCTTCTTGTTCTTGCTTTCAGCAGCCCTGATGACACTCTTCTACATGGCCCAAGCCATCTGCTTCGCCGAGTACGCTGAGCATGGTCACCCCGCCGCCGGACATGCTGTCATTGCCTTCATTTTCCTCTTCTACGCTGCATATGACGTGGCGTTCACACCTCTCATTGTCTCTTACACCGTGGAAATTCTGCCTTACAACATTCGCGCAAAGGGTTTCAACGTTTTCAACTTTGTCATTTCTCTGGCGCTCATTTTCAACCAATATGTCAACCCAATCGCACTGGACGCCTTGTCGTGGAAGTACTACGTATGTTTGTGGACGCTACCTTTTTCTGGATTTTTTTCTCAATGGTCATGTTCAGCTCGTATATGTCTGCTGGCTCGCTGTCGAATTCGTCTTCCTGTGGTTCTTCCTCGTTGAGACCAAGAACAGGACTCTTGAAGAAACTGCAGCCCTCTTTGATGGTGATGAAGTGCTAGAACAGATTGCCAAAAAGGCAGAGGGTGCACATGATGTGTACGAAGACGGTTCGTTAGAGAAAAATTCTTTTGGCGCCGACAACGGGGTGTCCAGAGCTTAGTTTCTCTGAGCCCATCCGCGTATTTCGGATGATGCTTCCTGATATTCAGGTTTTTTGGGAGATAATTAATCCATTATGTAGGCAGAACGTGACACCGCGCTGCCTTCCGCATGTACGATAGGAGGGTATTTTTGAATCACTAAGGCGTCATTTGTGCAAATGAATTCATGTGACGTGATGCCATATGCTCACCTCCTTGCTGGCCAGGCTGTTCATCAATTTAAAATTTCTCTTCCCCGCGTGTTCCCCGCCGCCACTGGCATATGGACAGCGCATCAATCTCGGGGTGACCTATAAGATTGAGTTCACAGGAAGGCCTTGGGAAGCCGTTCAAAGTCACGCGAACACGAACGTCAGAATGAGTATGTACAAGATTTCATAATATACGACAACGTTTACTGTGACAAAAAGAAAGAAAAATCAAATATGGAATATCTGGCAGTTGCGGCGAAGCATTAGACGGAATGAGCTATGTGCATAAAAACCTATAGCACATGAAGGCCACGAGGTAGCACAATACGGAACATGATGGACAGAATATGGACAGGAAGGGCACCGTGGGTGGGTTAGTCCAAATGAGTGAATAGATATGTAAGAATCGTAACATGGCGAGGTGTACTTGCAATGATTTTTCCCTCCACACGCAACCCAGAAAACGTCTGTACAACAACGTAGGTCGCGCATTCTCAGCCATCTTGTTACCATCGGTAAATCAGCCCAATGATCACCTTCACAGTATGCCTTGTCGCCAATGTAAACCGCACAATTACAACCAGCAGTGAACAATACAGAATGATAAGAGGGAATGTCGATGACTGGAGAATGAGTGAAGGCACGGTCGGCCCTCCCTCGCCTCAGCCCATCTTGCTGTCCTTCTTCTTCTGCTTACGCGGTGGTGTTACTGGTCGACCCATGTTCATCCCTCCGTATGGATACTTGGCCTTCTTCTCAGCAGGCTTCAGAATCTGGATATTAAGGTCAAACTCAATCAAGGAACGTGCAAGATAGCTGGTATCGTACCTGGAAGGAACATAATAGCGTTTCGTCCACACTCATCATCGCGCCTGCGTTATCGAATTCTCCACAGTAATTAGGCGCTGAGAATAACGTGACCAAATGCCGCTTGGCAAAAAATTCATAACCGTCCTCAACGACCTAATTCCAGGACGTCAGTCAGCGACACAACACTTAGTATTCACACGGGCACCGCCCGCAAAGCGCAGCATACCTGATGAGCTCTACAGATGAGATCCATGTCATGTTTCTGCAAAAATCGGGACACCACATCGGGTCCAAATGTGAAGGATACTCCTCGGTCATTCTCCGACCACCCAGTGATATCCTTGTCGGGATCTGACCATAGTAGATCACATAGCAAACCTTGGTCGAGTAAGACACTCAAACTGAAGCAAAGCGCACAGCAAACCTACCTGTGTCAGGAACATCCGTGGGTCTCATCACTCTCCGTATTTGCTCCATGGATTGAAGATCAGGGCTGAGACCACCGTGCATCGTGAAGATCTTTTCATCAATGATAGCAGCTATAGGAAGGCAATTAAAACAATCCGTAAACGTCTTCCACAATTTGATATTGTAACGCCGTTTGCCTGTTAATACTATAAGGATTCCATCGTCAAACGTTGCAGCATAACTTACATTCATCATAGAAGCCATAGATTCGGTTTATACTTGCACACTCGTGGTTGCCCCGGAGAATGAAAAAGTTTTCGGGGTACTTGATCTTGTAGGCAAGGAGGAGACAGATAGTCTCGAGAGACTGCTTCCCCCGATCGACATAGTCGCCAAGAAAAAGATAGTTTGCTTCTGGTGGGAACCCGCCATACTCGAAAAGTCGGAGTAGGTCATAATATTGACCGTGGATGTCACCTAGTCGAAGGTGGACCCGAATGAGTCATCCCGATAAACCACAAGAACTGAGCGATACTGACCGCAAATCTTTATGGGGGCCTCTAATTCAAGCAATATTGGTTGATTTATAAATATCTCGCGAGCTTTTGTGCAGAGATATTTGATCTCGTATTCCTGTAGTTGGACAGGTTTGCCTGGGCGGTTGCCTCGCACTGGATGCAAAAGTTGGGTTAACACCTGCTTTGTAACATATTTCGGGCGGTCCATCTAAGAAATGGGCAGAGGTTATGAGCGCTGCTGCGTGCATGTGCACCCCATCTTTTTTTTTCCAAGGTTGCATACTGTGGTGCTCACGCGGCCCCACATTTTCACCCATGTCTGTGATTTTGCACTGCATTGCACTAGCCCGCCTCAAACGCTGACCCGTTATGTTCCTTCCTTCCACTGCCCTGTCCCTCAAGGTCCGAAATCTGCTCTCCAAGGAGCCTACGAGTCAGAGCACGAGCCACTCACCCTCCAACAAGCGGTCAATAACCGAGTCCAGATCAATCTCCGTCTGCGAATCTGCCATGATTGGTCTAACTGAATGTGCTCAGTACGTCGGGCTTGACTTGAAGGATAATGGTATGGGGAGAAAAAAGGGTGAAATAACCGCGAGAAGGAAGATCGTTTTGGGCGCTGTAGAGTTGGTTTTAATGCGTTTTTTTTGACTGGCTTGTGAGATTTGGAGAGGGATAGTCGTTCAGCTGATGATGGCTGCCAGAACCAGGTAAAGAAAAGGTAAAATGAGAATATCGATGAGGGAAAATACGAAGGATCCAGATAACAAGCAACTTGGATGAGCAGATCGGTGGTGTCAAGGCAAACGCCGAACCTCGGCTCAAAACGGAAACAATCCGTGAGAACTCTGCATCAACACGCGACAATTACAACAAGATGCTATCGATACAACGATGCCATCTACATATTGCAACACAAGTCCACAAGTACAATACAACAAAGCAGACGCAGACAAGGTGACATCGCAAGTTATAACACCACTGCAGGGAGTACTCCTCCATCAGTACGAGCCCGTGTGTTCTCATTGACATTTACTGGTCGTCGGTTTCTTCTCCGTCGACGCCTGCAGATACATTTGAGAAACATAAAATACTGAACAAAAAATTAATATACCTCGGGAACATCGGCCCTTTTGGCATGACACGATGATCAAGGTCAAGTGAAATGTTTGTCCCCGCCTGGAAACCCTGCTGTACGATCAACATTTAAACCGACTCGCTCGTACACAGAACCCACCTCTATCCATTCCACAACGGAAGGCACGTCCGCTGCCTGTAATAGAAACTGTTCTCCCTCTAGTCGCACCCGTATCACGTTCTTCCGCTTCGAGTAATCATTCCCAAGGCCGCACTCTGCGTGCTGCAGGGTATATGCACGGATCAAATCGCCTTTCCCAGGCTTTTGTATCTCGCCACTCCGCAATTGCATCCTTGATGAAAGGAAGCTGAGGCGAGAAGGAGCTCGTGGTGTTAGAGGTGATGTCCTCTGCGAAGTCATCTCCTGTGAGACAGAGACAGAGCTAGACACAGAATTACGACGGCTGTTCGGTTCGCTCACTGGGAGTAGCTCCATGCCCCCGTTTGTCCCAGGAGATGACATACCCCTACCTCGCGAGTGCGACCCGCTTGATGGGCCATTGTTCCGCCACGGTGTCAAGAAGCTGGCGCCAGACAGCCTCCTATTGGCCCGCGACATCGAAGGCGTCGTGGATTGATTCGTAGCTCTTGATGATTGTGATTCACTCCGCGGCCTCTGTGGTGTAGGAGGGGGTGAACTGGACGAGGATGCAACCGATCGGTCGACCGCTATTTTGGAAGGGGTCGTCGTGCGCTCATCCCCTCTTTTCGGAGAGGGCGCCGGGCTCTCATCCACTTTCCGTACAGGTGCGTGATATCCACTACTTAAGTCACCCACACCAACACGTCTTTCCCACCACTCGCCAATAATGCCTGCCCCGCTTGCGCCAGGAGGACACTTGTACACACGGAGTGTCGTCCCTTCAAGCTCGCAGAACATACGTCTCCATTTTCTGTCCTTTGCTTGAACACCGGGCGAGCTGAACTCCATCTTGAGTGGCATAATAGCGCTGAGATATAGCGAATTGCTATATGGTGGTAACCGCTCGCGACCTTCGTCTTCATGGAATTGGAACGGAGGTGCACTCTTCGGCGGGCGCGGGTCAAAGGAAGGATACGGAGGTGGGTCCGACGTAGAGGTGAAAGTAGGCATGGATGTGCGTCGCGTAAGCCTCCCCATCACATTTTCGATGATATCGCTCTCGACGGATTCAATGGTATTGACAGAAGGTGCATTCGAACGCACTGTGTCGCGCGACTTTTTGCGTTTTAGTCGCAAGTCTCTCCGGGACATACTCAGATCAATCATGCTGCGAGATGGCGCGCGAGACAGACTAGGTGCATGGCCAACCTCCAGGGAAGGCTGTGCACGATAAAGCGAAGGCGTGGGTGTTATGCGCCGTCGAACGTTGATAGACTCTCCAAGAGATGTTTTCGGAGAGAAGTGTTTAGGTGCAGAGGTATCATGCCCCGGAGTTAAGTCTGGGAGCTTCCCATATGCCTTTGACGAGAGATGATGAACGGCATCATTGGGAGCGAGGGTAGACTCCCCTGTTGAAGATGGTCGGGAAGAAGGACCAGCGACTGGGGGAGCCAAGTTGTCAACTTGGGTCTGGAACTCTCCCAGTTGAGAATGAGATAGAGAATGGCTTGTACCCAAACTAAGCATTTCCTCCCCATCACCGTCCTCGTCGCTCTGGTGCTCCAAGTCTTCATTTCTCAAACCTTCATCTCCATCACCCTGGTTGTCATCCTCTACGTCATCGTCATCGTCATATTCGATAGCAGAGTCTGGCTCTGGATCGATATCGGCCCGCCCGTGAACACTTAGTGATGGCACGTGTCGGAGACGTACAACTGGCCGCAAAGTAGTCTCTGGAGCAGGAATAGGCACAGGTAAAGTCGGAAGATTCAAGATTGGCATACGGTGCCTTGAAATAATGGAAGGAGAAAGACGGAGGCCGCGTCCAGTGGCAACGCGGAATGGAGGTGGTAAGGTCATCGTCGGCTGTGTCTCGGTCAAGCAATGACCCTGAATACTGGACGAAGGTAGAGATTGTGTGGCAGGGGAGACCAAAATAGCGGATGCGAAAGGCGTTTGAGCGGGTTCTGAAACTTCTGGTTCTACAAATGTGTTGGTTATGTCCAGTGATTGGTTTGAAGGAACGAGTCCCTCCGTTTGTCGTGGAGTTGGTGATCTGTTCGACTGCATCATCGAGTCGCCTGGCACAGGAGATGTATCTTGCAAGACCCTGATATCTGGCACGTTACTCGGGGTCGCTGATTGTAGCAACCCATCATTTGATGCACGTGTAAGACAGTCGCTGGAGGCGCCTGGCCACAAAAAGAATGGCGCTGGAGCAAGGAGATTTTTCCCATCACTATTAGGCTGATGAGAAAGATTCTTTGAGACCTTGACTTCTCGTAGAAATAATGGGGCGGGACCATGTCCCGCAAACACCGGGCTCGCAGGGGATTGTGTAATACTGTCCCAAGCTGAGTAACGCCTTGATTGGCGGGTGGGGCTATTGCTAGACGACGAATCATCCGTATCTGTCGGATTGAAAGCATCATCCACTTGCAAGCCTGTAAGTCTAGGAGTGGATATGTCTGACTTGCGGGGAGTGTCAGGTGGTATGTGTGAGCGGTTGGTGTCTGGGACGGCTAAGATGATGGACATGTTATCTTTTGAGCGGCTGCCTCCCAAGCGCGAACGCCAGTTCAGTTTCTTGAGAAGCTGTGCTGCACGAGCCTAAAACATGGTGGCCTAATTCATATCTCAACTAGCATGAGACAAAGGTGAGATCATACCTGGAACGCTGCTGCAGGTTGCAGACGAGACTGGTCCATCGTGGGGACTAATAGGCGGTGGGCGCTACTTATCTCTCGTTGGGACAGGTGTCAGACCTCGCAGGGTTGTCTAGAATTAAGTAACGAATACGAAGCAACGAGTTGAGTTTGGCCAGCTGTCAGGTCCAGACTGCACTTTGGTGAGTGATACTGGTAATCAATCAAGAAGTAGATCGTTGAGACTTACACAAAATTATTTGGTGGAGACTCAAGTCAATGGAAAGAAATGTAAAGCATGGGTGTGATTGAGTATGGCAGTATACTACCAGTCTAGTTAGTGTGTGACACGGCAAACTCGGCTTGCATATCTAAACTTATGACAGAGATGACCGTAACTCGTGCTCCAACTTCTTGTCTTTTATGTCTATCAATGCCATACTTTCGGGGGTAGTAGGCCTTACACGGAGCGATCGAATGCCTCATGTTCTATCTCGACATTTGCGTCCTCACCGACGAGCTCATCAGTTTGTAGCACCTTTACCTTGCTTTTATCGAGGTAAAGCACGGATCATAGAATTGTTAATGGGGTTATATCCTCAGGTTCCGAATCACACACCGAGTCGATTGACGCTTAACCCCATGCAGCACGTTTCTTTAATTACCCACCCGAAGTTAGCCCGAAATCGTAGTTAGGCGCGAGAATACGTCACTGCCAGTGCACGGCGTATGTTGTTGCGGCAACCGCATCGACGCTCGCACACTGCGCAAAGTGAACCTGTGATAAACAATCAGGCAAATGCCCAGAAGTAGTCAAACCAGTGTACCTCGGCACATGGACTTGGAGCATACAAACTTCCGAGGCGAAAGGAATATGGCGCCCGAAAGTCCATAAGCCTCGAGGAGTTCTCAGGATGAGCTGGTCACGATCTCTGTATGATCGTAAGCAGGTTCTATTATTATCCAAAAATATTTTACTAGTAGTCATTGCCCACAGATACTTTCGATGCCAGGTCCTGGGAAGTCGACCCCCAGACTGTAACAGGGGATTATCACATGATCCAATGTTGGGTACTTGACTTACATTTTGCCATTGAGAAATCTGCCGGCAGCGACCCATTCCAAAAGAGTCCGAACATGATCTAATGAACATCGCTGAGTCGGTATCGGGGAGAAAGATACAGCACTCACAAAAATCAACGGTTATCAAAGGTTGGTTGATAATTCGTTTCTTGGGATAATAATCAATTTTTGGACATGTCTCAGGCGACGGGTTAGCCGGCGGTAAGAGATATTGGTGTGAAGTCCATCTGATACAAGCCTGACAGTAAATTTGTCCCCGATACAAGTACTTGGCAAGATATAACCAGATTTTCATGGACGAATGTCTGTCAAAGGATTATAATATCATATGCAACTAGTACTTACGATGCATTATAAATATCCATAGCTTCAGCTATAGCCCAAACTACAGTGAGTATTACTTGATGATAGCAATCATAGGTTAGGTGTACATAGCATCAGCGCAGTTGCTTCGGTTCTTGATTTGGACACAATTTATTTGTATATATTTGGTGGTTGTAATATAAATTTGAAATGCAAAACCTATAACCTTAACCACGACAGTCACAGTCACGTTTCGTAAAGTAGAAGTCTCGGACGCTGAGCTAGTGTTTAAGAAGCTTCTCAGGTCTTGTGTTACCCCAATTAGAGTGTAGCTCCGGCCTCATTGGCAGGGTTAACGATAATCTCCCGCCCTGCAGGCCTCTACGAACCTGACTTTTGACTCACATGAACTTTATCATATCTACAAGGTATAGTACATGCACTGGACTAGCTGATAAGACCCATCTGATCAATTTCCCTCATTGGTAAGATAGGCTCGAACGGATCTTACGGCGCTCGCTGTCCAAGGTGAGTACAATTCTTGCGCCCATCTCGGTGTTGTAGATATTTCGCCGACCGCACCCTCTGAGAATGATTTTTTTAAGCAACTGCCAGTGTCTTCTGTTGCTGAAAACGCCAGACAACAATATTTCCATGCATAGAGAGTGACCAGCTGGGCAAACATATATTCGAGAACATTCATATTAGGTGAGCATATCGAATATTCCACAGCGGCTTTCAATATTGATAAATCGGATATCATTTTCTTCGCTTTGCCCAGTGCTCTGGCCATGCCTGGAAACCGCCGTCACATTCCAGTAGCCGCAAAACAGCAATGGGTGACTGTGTCTGCCCATATGTCGTCCAGTGCCGTAGGGGATCCTGCAAGTCTTATATGGGAGTGAAATTGGTCAAATCATCCTGACATCGCTGAGCCAGTCATCATGTTAATGACCAGGGTTGCTAACTACGAAGAATTACCATGGTCAATTTTGAATACAATGATTTAGTGGTGCTGCATCATGCGACCACAATATTGTCAATCAATAGTCATGTACTGGGAGACCCATGACGTTGCAGCTCTGTGACCAATATTTATGCATAGCCTATGAGCGTCAAACGGGACCTTTTTGTCTGTCAAGCTCCACAAGTGTACAGAGACGAATGAAATGAAACGTACTAGGAGACGAGTGTCTGCAGCGGGCACTAACTTACTTAGGAGGTGGTCAGACTTGAATCATGACATTGTAATACTGAACTTCGTAGATTCATTGGGCTAGTTCAATCCCAATACTTATTAGGCACGTTTTGTTACTACTACCAATCAACTGTTTTTGCTGTTCTCAGGCTTTGATTCCTCTCTTTCTGCATTGAATTTCTTTTATTTTATTTATTTATTTTTCGACTGAACTAAGTTTGTCGCCGTGTTTCAGAAAATGAGCTGATGCACACCAATATAGAGAATACCTGCCGTCACCCGTCGGTACTTGAACGTTCTGAACCCTTGTTAAGGCTTCTTTCATCCAACTCACCAGTCAGTTGGCAGCTACTCAGTCCGTTCCCTTCGTAACTTTATTCTAACACACCTCCAAGTAAGTCTTAATACCATCTCTTGTCACGAAAGCTCGTTACTCGAATGCTGGAAGTCTTTGATATTCACACAACTTTTTCTTGCAGACAACATGACTTCAACTCAGTATTCCGATGGACGTCAAGAGACGCGTGTTGAGAACTATACCAAGTTCTGGAAAAAGGACCTTGGTAAGGAGGGTGAAGCAGACAATCAAAACCGTGTTGAGAGCTACACCGACGTTGTGAACGGTATGACCTTATATTTTTCGTTGTGAATGCTCTTAGTGACAGAAGATGCAGGCTACTACGATGGTGCGACGGAGTTGTACGAGTATGGCTGGGCACAGTCCTTCCACTTCTCGCGGTTCTATAAAGGCGAGGCTTTCGTTGCCTCTTTGGCCCGCCACGAACACTATCTCTCAGC
>MU172974.1:140177-154489 GCA_016695475.1 Suillus decipiens
ACATTGTTAACAGAGTTCTTGACCAAAGACTGAGATCATACCTTTGTGTTTCTAGCGTCCTCGCTCCTACCCCGTCCGTCTCGTAACCGCTAGAGAGCTCAGGTTCCGCAATCCAAAGGACCCGGCATACATCAAGTTCGGTACCATCCGTGATAGCGATCCTCAGTACAATATTCGTAATGGTCAACTTAAATTGAGTGGGTAAGTCTTGTAGTCCAGTCTTTCGCAATCTTTATATCTAACGTGTTGCTACTAAAAAGACAAGACGTAGCAAACCTCTTTGAACCCTCCATCAGTAGCATCATTGAAGCTTTCGAAACTCAAAGAAAGGCCGCAGGCATTCCGATCACAGTAAGTTGATATCACTGGGCTTGGTTAGCAAGACTTTGCGCTGACCGGCGTGTCACGTGAAGTTTGTATTTTTCACTGGAAGCTTTGCTGTGAGCGACTGGATGTTCACTAAGTTGCAAGAGTATTTTCAGTCGCTTGGTATTATTTTCGCTCGACCAGACAACCATTGGTGAGCGCCAACAACTGACAAAAATCCTTGCGTGCGCTCACGAGCGCTGCTTTAGCGATAAAACTATTGCAGATGGTGCTGTGTCATATTTCATTGATCGTCTTGTAGAGAACTACTGATGAGTAAGAAGAAGTCTAATCGTTCTATAGAGCCACCTTACTCTCGTGCTATGCAGTGAGTCCGCAGCATCTCGTAGCTTCTTGAGGTTGAAATTGTATGCTCCTATCTACAGTTTTGCTTTCGAATCGTCAGACATGTTTATTTCACCTTTTGCACAATATGATATGCCCATCTTCTGAGATTCATGAGGGCCATGTTAGAGTCTCCTGTGTGCCTACAGGCGGCACTGATCATACCTTGAATCATCATACATCCCATAAAACATGTGCTAATTCATTGATGAGCAAGATCACGCCGCTTTGGGTTGCAGTTTATAACATATGGCCTGACCTATGTGCCGTATCTCACGTAACGGGCTCCAAAAGCAGGTGAAGTGGAGCACATTTCTGAGCCAAAGCGAGGCCTCGATTTTCAAAGGTGCTGGAGTGGAGCGTCGAGGTAGGTTGATTCAGCGGGATCAAACGCTCCGTTCTTATAATGTGTAGGTAAACTATTACCGGACTTCAGTACTCAGTCCCCCTACAACTTGGAGGTTCGCAATTCTCTCCTTCTTTGGGTCTTCTCTTTTGCGTGCATCAATATCCCACGTACGTTGTTTCAACCTCCATCTGGACTGGGGAAATGACCTGGATACTAATCCTACCTTGCCGGGCCTGCAATTCGGCCACATCAGATCATTCCTATATTCACATGAAGAATACATACCCATGTCAAAGTAAGCCGATCCTGTTCCAAGAATATACTGGAGCCACACGTTGGAAAAGGTGTATGACAGATGGTCGCAGTGTATGCATGGTTCGAGAAGAACTCTTCACCGAAGGAGTCAGTCATTGGACCTGGCTTTCGGATGAGAAGATCCGGTGATTTGGGGTCATTTATATGTTCCGAACGAGCAATGACTCGCTTATTGAAGTCCCAGATGTGCACATAGAAGTAACCCTCAGTGGAGAGCTCTTCCAGTCTTTGACCAGGATCGGGAATATGATCTTGGGGAAGAGCGTAGGCCATTTTGCTACCAAACACGCTGATATGGTGGCTTATGTGGTGCGGAAAGTAGTATGTGTACTGAGGTCCCCAGTCTGACCAGGGAATCTCGATGGGCATATCCGAATGCAGGGCCACGTCGGAGAAGATGGCCATATTAATAACTAGGATAGCATCCTGGCCCGCCAAAGAAAAAATTAGAACCATAATCTGCGATTCCAAGGAATGCACGTAGCTAGGCATGAGTTCTGAGTGTGCTGGTTCGCCATGGAATGACGGGTGGCCACGAATATGGATGTTGCGCAGATGGAGGCTCTTGGGAAGGTGATATGTGATTCGGCATCGAGGTGTCCCATCAAGCCCTTGTAACATGTACAAGTATATCGAGCCTTCTGAGTTAATGGCGACAATTTTTTGTCCATCAACTACATAAAAATGATTACGTTGTTGACATAAAAAATGCTACTTATGCTGAGCAGCAGAATTTTCACAAACAGCAGGAACTCACATTATTTGCATATCCCTTCCTCCAATTGATCACATGTATGAACATGCCAACTTGAACTCGAGCCGATGATGGGAAATTTTCGTCCCTTACTATATGATAAAAGACAAATATACGATCACCACGGATTATAGGCTGCCGTGCAAAATTAACACGGTGATAACCAAGTGCAGCAAAGGTATGCTTGCACTCCAAGGAAGCGCACACAGCATCTGGGTGTGGATACTGGGATGAACCCAGTCGAAATCCCACCGAAAAGATACAGTGATCTTGTTCTGCATTGATCACGAACCAACTTGAATGAGCATCAGAAAATGTGACTATAAGATCCTGCAGGGGGTCGAAGGCACCAAAGTCTGGCAGTAGATGTCGTTGATAAAAATAATTTTCAGGCCATGTCCGGGAGAGTTTTGGATTCGTTCTGCAGTCCCGAATGCAGAATTCACTCGAAGACAGGTGCGTCCCCCAAAGCCCACATTTCACAGACTGGGTTGGTGGGGGAAGGAGTAGAGCATATGGGATAGCAGCAACTGCTGTTTCAAATATAGTGTTCGCATGGAAGTCAGATTGCCACATAGATGCCAATTTCTTGAGTGAATGCATGTTTTTGGGAATTTCGTCCGACTTCACGGTAGTCTCGGTACTAACCAAGCCCTGAGCAAAAATTTCAAGCTTGTATTGAATCTCAACAGAATTCCGGACTGCAACCAAAAAGGTATTGCAGGTCTAGCGTGATCAAAAGTTAGCCTGAAGAAAATAGGGCCCACAAAAAATAGCGGACCATTGCACAGTGATTAATATCCCTGGGGTTGATGGATATTAGAATATAGCATATGAGCTCTGTAGGAAGTGACAATAATCCAACAGCCATCGTTATGGTTGTAGAAGAAGAGAAGATTTCGTATTTAAAATTTTTAGGAGGTCAATGTCTCTGCTGACGAGTCGGACATTCAATTTGATGAGACGCTTTGCCGCTTCTGTGCAATTCACGAGTTGGGCTTCATTGTCATGCTATAGAACATCACCAAAAATGATGCATGATGTGACTTATAACTACAATTATTAATTATCTAATTATTAGAGGAGTTCAAAGTTGGCAGATTTGGACGTGAAACTTTGAACTCCCCATATTATTGATAACATAATGTTTGTGCAGGTACATAGGTACTGTTATATATTCCTACCGACCTCCTCAGAATGATTCTTCATCTACATAGAACAATTATAAATCCCAGTAAGACCAAGATCCTTGTCTTATGCACAGCCACAATCGGGGTTTAAATTTGAAATAGTTCTCGGATGATAGGAGTTACCCGAGTCAATCATCGACGCCGGCTGCTGACTTTTAATCGGCACATACCATACCCTCGTCCATCGTTACAGCCTTAATGAGTACCGCAATGTATCCACAGCTTCCCTTTTTGTGACGATCATCTCATTGATGTCAATATCCATGTCAGCTGATATTTCCAGCAACTTCCGTCAAGTCGTTTACTCTATAAATTCTTTTTGCTGCAGCAAAGTGAAGGAGCGATTATACTGGAATCGACGTTCTAAACGTTACTTCTCGCCTATGACATCATGTTTCGGTATTGTGTTTCTACTCCGGCCGCATTGCTATACACAGGCGGATTCCAGGAGGTCCTACGGTACCCGAACACGATTACGAACTTTAAACCTTCGGTGGTATTGACGCCCTTTGATTTCATTTTTCGACTGTACGCTATCGCGTTTCGTAAATAGTGGTTGACAGACACAGACTCATCAAATCACCACGGTCCAACTCAACGATCTGATCAAGCCTTGTGCTCGCCAAGTGGATTGATCGTATGGAGACATAATAAACAAGGTCAAGCAAGGACTTGGCTCCACGAGCGTCTCGTAGCATGCGGTTTAAACGCGCGATTATTGCGGTTAATGGCAGTGAAATCGATAGGCCGCCTGAATAGAGGTTGACCCAAATAAGGAGCCCTTCGAAGCGTTAACGTTATATGGTAAGGCGGTCCAAAAAACAGAGTTTACGAAGCATGCATAGCAGGGCAGAGGTATAAAAGCAGGCTTCTAATTCCTCTTGTAGAGCCAACATTGCGCTATCGCAAATATGCAGTTCCAACACGGTTCGCAAAGCCACTACCAGCGTCCCGCGAAGCAAAGCAAGATTACATCGCAGAGGCAGTATCGAATCAAAGAGGGGGACAGGTTCCAAGAACTCCGGGAAGTGATCCACTCGGTGACAGGGGAAACCCCCCAAACCAGGCGCGATATCCTGAAGAAAGGTATGCATTGTTTTGAAATATGCTTTACTCGCATGATCACTTACCCTCTTCACAGCTGCAGAACTGCTACGGCACTTGTCGAGAGAACATGCGGCAATGATTTCCAGGCATGGGTCACTCTCACCCTTGGTATTCTCGTCGGCATTACCCTACGAAGTTGATGAGGGGTCTTATGGTACGCATTTTTGGGTCGTCGGCGACGGCTTCTCATGAACCTTCTTAGAACCCCTTGTAATACCCAACGAGACATGGACAAGGAATAGCAGCCCGATGTCAGATACATCGACAACGAGCTTGATGCTAGAGTATCAAGGTCATCCTCAAGCAGAGATCCATCATGTTGGTGTGGCTGGGGACTGGAATTTGGTCCAACCAACCCCTTCGCAATTTCAACAGACCGCTTTCCCTGGGCAGTGGAACGACCTATCGCTCTTTCACTCGAACGTCGATATCGATCAAGTCCCATACTACGTAGAAAGTGTCGGGGTGAATTAGATTATACCTCAGAATTCGAGGAATGCCTGAATATTTACTTGTAGCGTATATCACTTTTATTGCGGATTCACATACTGTAGCTTTTAGTCGTACCATTTTGTCACTTACATATACCCTCTGCATATGCCCAATGAGAGATCGAGTGGGAAAAGCACAATATTAGCATCGGTCACAATATCCGATGGATGCAAAAGCTTGAAGTAATTCGTGCTATGATAGTAGTCGAAGCGTATCAGGAATCTTCCGCATATCATTGTTTAGGCTTATGGAATGCATAAAACCTTTCCTTAGCAGGCAAAAAAGTTCACAGGTGCGACAATAGCGCGCGCTATTGGGTCGAGATGTACTTCGAGTACACATGCGCTACAACATGTGAGACTTTGTACGAGCGCCATTACCGAAGGACTAGTAAAATGACGTAAGGTAAGAGTTTAGGTCTGATTCGGAAAGAACGGAATGAAATCACCACGATTGATGCAACGATCATCTTTACAGAAATCATCATCCCGAGAAGCGCGAAATGGGCAAGCGCCCAGCTGCTATCGCGAACGTGGCGCTAATGATTTATTTGTGATCGATTACACCTGGATGATAGAACGAGCCGACACAATAAAGGGAGAAGATGGCAAAATGGGACAGCTCTACGGTATCCGAAATTAGAGTAATGCAAGAAGAGTGCACGACAAGCAATAGGTGTGCTGGGGTTGATACCAGTTGGCGTCAATCAAGAGTGGCAGAGATGGATTAATGTTCAGCAACCAATCATTGTATTATTAAAAGGCATGGGATGTAACCTTAGGACCCTATCATGATGGTGTAACACTGGAAACATGTAACAGACGCCCGCGACACCGAGGAACGGCGACTTGCTGATCCGGTGATGATGGAACTCGAGAAGTCTTACTCTATGTTTGATAAAGCAGCAGTTGAGTACGAGTCATTCAATGATGACGTCAACAACTCGGAAGCTTATCATTTGAAACTCCGCTCCGCGGAATGAGAATGGCATCTCATGCAGTTACACTCATGTTCTTTGGTTTATACTCTTTTTATCCAACTCGTCCTGCGCTAATAACGTACTTGCGGAGCACAGGCATATACACCTGTCAGGCCTCGTTGGTTTGAACTCAGGTATAAGTTATGTTCTCATTAGCTTCCGCAACTGCACTAATGTACAGGGTCCAGCGAAGCGTGTAGTTGTTGCAGCATCGTAGCTCACCCGAGGAACAAGGACTACGACTCGCAATCGCAGATGCAGAACGTGTGAACCATTGGGTTTCTCTTCTGGTTCGTCCTGCAATACTCTAATACATGACATCCATGTATCCTACGTAGTCCACCTTACGACAAGCCTGACCGTAACACACCAGGATCTTCATCCTGGTAATGATACCGTGGCATTGTCCTTCACCGAGACATCAACTAAGCAATCGATTAAATTCTCAGGTATCACTGTATTTCGAAACCCGATGGCTTGTACGTTGATGTGCAATTTTCAAGGTCCTAATGTCTTATCGTGGGTCGCTCCATGTGCTTCCGTTCCGGAAAATATGGCGCCCCAGCCTTGCTGAGAGTTAAGGCTGCATGCGGTTTTCAAGCTCTGGTGCCGCTTGTCCTATTTATGGAACGACTGTCGACACTGGTGCATGACAACAATTCGTGTCAGCTGGGGCTGTAGAACTGGTCAGTCTGGTATAACATACATCCATCGTAATGCTCATCTACAAATATATACTGAGCATCATCAATTGCTACGCTTCTCTAATTTGTCATCTTTTTCCTTCTGGATAGAAAAAAAGAAGACAAATTGCAGAAATGTAGTCTTCATGTGAGCCATGTATGGAGCTGTTGCCAACTCATCTCCCAGTATGAGCCTGGCTGTGTTGAAAGGGATGACAAAACACCCATTACCTACTGAATCAGAATCAAGAATAGGTCATATCCTATTTCTGCCGCTTCTCCAGGAAAAGTTGCATTCCAAAAATGCCTCTTATTAAAAGTCACGGAGTTCCGCCGGACATGAAATCGACGAGACAACGAGAAATTTGAGTTGGCATACTGGTCGAAAAGGTTGTGGATGCTTTCCATTGGTTTCTTTTAATAACCGAGTGTTATTGGGTGCAAGCGAACTATCGTAGGCCAGCGGTGACATACATCCAATCCTTTGGGTTCCTCTCGTCAGCTGTATTACAGTTGCTTAACCTGTACATTCCTGACATCTTTCCCTGGTGCTGCTCCTGAACCTGGTATGGAGGGTGTATTTTTGCCTTCCCAAACCAAAGAAAGGTCTTCGAGCCGAATTACGGCGATGACTATTTGCCGTGCAGAATTGTCGCACGATGATACTCTGACTCCGTGGCAGTAATGGTAAAGTATGCTAGTTAACCGGATTTACATAAAACTGGTCTGTTCCTCAGCATGGTTGATGTTACTTACTAACTCTCTGGAGTTAAGAAGCTACTTGTCGTGGGTTCTCTCCGATCTTTCTTTGCGCTCCTCCCATCAGCCATGCTACGACTGCCTGACCTGTCCATTTCAGACAATGCACAGCTCATTGTCGATGTCGTGACCCTGTCTTAGCGTGATAGGTGTAATTGTTCTTCCTCTCAATCGAAGAACGGGCTTCCCCTCCCACCTTGCCCTTTCAATCTAGGCCTTGGGGGGCATCTCTTGCTGCCTCGTCAGTTAATTTTTGCAATGCGTCTTCTGCTAGTGCTCACGGTGTCTTTTGCAGATTAGGCCATTTCTTCCCATAGCAGATTGGATTCACGAGTACGGTCCTCTGAGCCTAATCACTCTTCAGTCAGAACTCAAAGTCTTGATTACTGACCGTTACAAAAGACGTCGGGTTGACATATCCAAGCCCACCAGTCTGTTCCCCGTAACATGCCCTGACATGGTAGTATATTGGTCTATCTTGGACAACTCATCTAAATGGTATATCAGCTGAAACTACTGGATACGGGTTTGGTAGAGTAACCGAGCTCCGTCTTGAAGTATGTAAATATTTGAGAACCGAATTCCCCTCTGAGCAAAGCTAAGTTCTCCGTTCGCTTTTGTTATCCGCAACTGACACCGAAACTCGTAGCCTTATCGCCCTGCAACCCTGCTCCATCCTAACTTTAATCCAATTCTTCCAATTCTGAAGCAGATCCGAATTCAAATAGGAGCCCGGATCTCAGAGTAAACTCAATCACCACTTATCGAGTCATTTATAAGGAATAGCTTGTTACTCAGTGTTACCTGACTTGGTTGGACCTTCTTTACGCTCTGGTAATGCTCCGTATCTGCATAATCACCTGCTCTGCCT
Source organism: Suillus decipiens (assembly GCA_016695475.1). Classification (NCBI taxonomy): domain Eukaryota; kingdom Fungi; phylum Basidiomycota; class Agaricomycetes; order Boletales; family Suillaceae; genus Suillus; species Suillus decipiens. Next base: position 148,388 of record MU172974.1, read on the forward strand.
CTACTCGCTCATTAACACTACTTCAAGTCCAGGTTCGGCCTCGGTCTGGAGATTCTATAGGAAACTCGACTTGATGGCCGAAACTCAATTGGATGGCCAGCCCTCGATCCTAGCCCCAGGATGATTAATGACGGCCGAACTATATCCTACTATCTGCTTCTGCGCTCCAAGCCCTGCAAATCCTGCGTTGGAAAACAGTAATACCAAACCACACCTACACCTTACTCTCGTCAGACTTCAAGACACTCGCAGTACTCGTGTTGTAAATGAACTAGCAAGCGCGTCATGCGCTACCTGAAGGGAACGGCCGATTTGGAGCTCACCCTTGGGAATACCGACACTGGACTGGAAGCATATGTTGACGCGGACTGGGCCTCGCAACCCCACCGTCATTCTATGTCTGGTTATGTGGTCTTGCTCAATGGGGGTCCGGTTGCTTGGAGTGCTCGAAAACAACCACTTATCGCACTCTCTACAGCAGAAGCTGAGTACATTGCGCTAACTACAGTCGCGCGCGAGCTACTATACCTACAGCTACTCATTAAAGAGCTATACACCAAATTACCCCTTCCTACCCCCATTTACTGCGACAATCAAGCCGCCATTGCTCTTGCATCCAAGCCGAAGTTCCAGGCACGTACGAAACATATCGACATTCGTTTTCACTTCGTCCGTCGGCACGTCAAAGACGGCACCTTCACGTTGCTGTATTGCCCTACAGATGACAACGTCGCCGATGCATTCACCAAGGCCCTCCCGCGTCCTCGCCCGCAGAAGCTGAGAGCTTCAATGGCTCTGGGTTACGCTCGAGGGGGAGTGTTGGAATTCGAGTCGTCCGAAGGAGGAGAGGAGAGTTAGGGCGAGCTAGCGCTGGGGGCAAAACTACTTTTGGCCGAGTTTCGACCAAGTGCCGGCACAACTGGCACTTGGCGCATCGGCAAAACTTGGCAAAACTCTGCAACGATTCATGATAATTCATAATGATACTACCGATTATTACATTGACGAGACACCTTTCATAGTTGACTGCACACCCCAAGATATATTATCATTCAAGTCAAATCCCACCTGCTGAACATCGTCTTCGAAAGCCGCAGGCATAATCCCTTTGTCAACCTGTTCCAGCTCCGCAAGGTGATACACCTTTCCCGCCAAGATCTCGTACCCTTCCAGCTGGGGATCAATAACCAATGGTAATTCTGTGAAGACCCTCCAGCTCGTCGTCAGCCTGACTCTGGCTTACCAAAGGTGGTGTCCATGCGAAATTTTTGTCTCGAGATCCATTGCCAGGTCCATGTCAATGTCACCATTGTTCCGAGTGTGCATACGTGCATGTTTTCGACGGACTGGTTGGCCTTGTTACTGTAATCTAATAAGTGAATTGATGGCGAATCTACTGTGACGAAGTGCCCTTGACCTCTGGTACTACTCCTAGTTGTGCCAAGTTTTGCCAGGACCCCCGAGATGTCGCCGGCAATTGCCAAAATGGCATAACTGGCGCGGCGCAATGGCGCAGTTTTGCCAACAACACTAGGGCGAGCGCAAACCGACGCTCGGCACGAGAGGACAACGAGTTCTGACATCGGCCGAATGATCAATATTGAAGATACAAATTTTCTTGTTGCTAACGAACCTAGTATAAAGTTTTCGAGCACGCAGTCTCTCGCATCTCAGTTCTGTCAAAGATACTGAGATGTGAGCATACACTTTCTTTCCTTCGTAACGTACAGCGGACTTACCAGACCCTTAGTTCACTCCTCGTCTAGGTACCTTGTCTCGTAGTAGAGTCCTGTCAAAGATACTGAGATTTCACTCCTCGTCTAGCGTGTCGCTTACCACCCGCTCGATTATATTCACGTCACACCAAATTACAGATCATTATAATGATCATCGGTCATATATGATGGCAGATGCCGTGGGGCCGCTGTTACTCTAACTACGTATTAAAGAGTTGGCGTACTCAATCACTTGAACAACCGTGACTTGCTTGGAGCTCTTTGATCGAGTCCAAGGAACTATGTTCAAAAGTAATTCTAGGCAAGTGCACAGAATGCTATTATTGGTCTGTACATCGCTACTACCAGGAGTACTTTTGGACGAATCTTTCGACGATGAAAAAGCAATCTCACTCGTAATCACTTTAATCAGACCCTCGAGCAGCACCAGCATTATTTATACATATCGATATCGTGGCTGCATACCATAAAGTCCTACGAGTCCGAGAATTACTGGTTGACTGTACATGCATGTAAGGTATCCAGACGAGATCCCATGAGGAACGAAACAAAACAAAGGAAACATCATACTCGAAGAAAGAAATTAGGAGGCAAGGTCCAGGTATCAAACTCAAGTGTCCAGAGAACCAGCATCACTTCGTCACAGACCGCACCCCCTTAGTAGACCTGAACCACCCTTTCTCTTTCTCCTTGTCTCTGTCCTTGTCACCCTTCCAGCTCCCACCCGTCTCAGGCGGAGACGCACTCCCATACCTACGCCCCGGCCCCATCTCATCCATCGCACCATCCATCAACAACCCACGCTCCCGCTCTCTTACCCTAGGTGATGCAGACGCACCAGGCGACCTACAATAACCACGTCCGTCGTCCAATGTCAAATGCCCTATAAATGCCATCGGCATCCCCATAGACAAGCCCGCTGATTTCGTCTTCTTCCTTGCATCAATATCAGGTATAGGCGTAACTGTCCCAGGTTCCATCATCTTCTGCAACGCAAGCAAACACAAAAACGCGTCGTTGCCTGCGTTATGCAGTGCACATGGGGGGTCGATACCTAGGGAGTGTAAGAGCCCGCCAAGGGAGAGCGTAGAGCCTTGGACGCGGAGTTTGCCTGTTTGTGGATCGCGCATTGTTCCTCGCTCGCCAGAATTGAAGAGCGAGCGTTCTAAGGAGGCGGTATCGATTATGAGGACATTATGTGGGATTTCTGAGGTTGCGTTAGTTGGAATGCATGGGTAGGGTGAGGGCGTGACGTACTGATTCTAGTCTCTTCGAGGCGCTGGATGTCAGAACTGACGCCGTGTCCTACAAGGACGAGGTTGTTGGCGGTGGTTTCTCCGTCTGGGCTTAGTAGACTGCTGTAGATGACGTCAGTGACACCGGAGCTGTATGCACAGGACTATCCTACCTAATCACAGACTGCACGATCTGAGGTAACTTTGATTTTGGTATTATCTGGCTGTCGCCCCACTGGGACATGGTTTATAAGGAGGAAGTAAGAGGCCAAAAGAAAGACGTACAGCATACTACTCCATATGTCAGTTTAGCACACGAAAGGATGGTCTGAATAGACGTACCTGCCAGGGGTACGTAGGACAATGCTTGTTGACGATCTTGTCCACGTGTTCGCCAATGATATAATGTCCCTTCCTGTGTATATACACATCAGCCAGGCCGTTACGCCCGCCAACCCACAACACACCGGTAATTCGATTCGGGCATCGGAGGCCACGCGCCAACGCTGCAAATCAGACCCATCAATTACCCGTACCTCACGGAAAGGAACAACCACATACGCTTCAAGATGTCCACACCGAAGAGCCGCATACCCCCATTCCAAAAATGTTGCTGGATTCCTCTCGCTCCACTCAAAGTCAATAGCTAAAAAAGTCTTGTCGCGCTTGGCCCACAGTTCCCGGATAGCCTTTGGCTCGCCACTGCGTATCCTAGCCTTGAACGCCGCAAGCGCTACTGCTGGAAGTGTCGTGTAGAGTTTCTTGTAGGTTGCCCAGTCTGCAACATTACGTAAATGTCGCTGGGACGTCTCGAAGTGTGTAACCTTCAGCATGTTATCAGGTGTTGGAAGTGTTTCGCCGAAACTGAGGGTTCCTTTTTCATTTGCGGGTCGGTAAGTGAGAGGGAGATAGGACGCACCGAGTCTTAATCATCTTGATGAACGCGCCAACTGTTGTCAGTCGGGTGACGATGTGGGCACGGCCAGTCCATGAGTCTGTAACGGTAATGACAGGCCATGAAAATCCCAGAAACTGCTCAAACGTCTCGAAGAATTGTCCCCATGTTCGGTCGTACCTGTGCAGCTCCAGAAACGCGTCTTATACACGCAATAGAAGGCCAGACGCACCATGGAACACTGTGCAACTGGAAGTAGCCTATGTAAGCAGAGTATACCTATTGAACTATGAGCAGCCTATTTGGCGAAAACGCTGGTATAACGCACCGACTGAAGATCATATTCCCAACCTTCTGGATTGACGAGGCGAAAGTCTGCCATGGAATTCGAGGTTAGACAACCTTGGGTCCGTCAGTGCACGAACAAGTTGGTAGTGTTACGAGAAATGTTCTGCAGGGCAGCAAAAAGGATAATTGACTTAAACCGGACACACTGCGGAAGTATCCAAGGCTGAATATTGAATATTGAATGTCGCTCGATTGCAATTGGATAGGAAGCTCAAGTCGTGCTTATGGCATAATTTTATATACTTCCATTTGGTATGGGGACGGTACAATGCCGTAATCGTCTGCGTTTGTATTACTACTTAAAATTTTTATAAGTATGAGGCCACGCTGTTTCATCGAATTCGAAGCAAGAGGAACCCCACATACAGAAGTACTGGAAGAAAAGAAGTTAGCAACAATTAATAAGAAGAAACAAAGACGGGGATCAGAGACTTGAATGGGATCCCGCGAGGGATCAACGTCCAGTGTGCAAGCACGTCGCGTCGAAAGAATTTCTATCCTAATAAACGTGTCAGAAACATGAAAACTCACTAATTGCAAGTGTCCATATTTTCTGATGTACGAATGGTGTCTATCCACACGACAAGGGTCCAAGAAGTCCTGCAGAACGAGTCAGCCTTGCGGCACAATACAGAATGAAAAGATCAGAAAGTAGATCGCATTCTTCTCAGAACCTGCTAGCAGGCATCGAAGTGAGCTGAGTTTACGAAGTTGTTTCATCGTAAAATTTGCACCAACATTGATGGGCACTCACCTAGTCGTTGTTACTGCAGACAAGAGCACTTCGGAAACATCCGAAGTACTATCACGCTTGAGCCTACCCTAAACTCAGCCACCTATTGAAACTATACAGGTCTCATTGAATTTCCCCACGGTCTAGCACGCTACGCAGTGAGCTCATCCGAAGGACACAACCGCAAGACACACAACCTCGCCATCTGAAGATGCAGATCTTCGTCAAGACCCTTACAGGGAAGACTATCACCCTCGAGGTGGAGTCTTCTGACACCATCGACAACGTCAAGGCAAAAATTCAGGATAAGGAGGGGTACGATTTATAATATATCTGGTACTACAGAGATTAATATTGCATCAGCATTCCCCCCGACCAACAGCGTCTCATCTTTGCTGGAAAGCAACTCGAAGATGGTCGCACACTCAGCGACTACAACATCCAGAAGGAGTCTACCCTCCACCTTGTCCTTCGGTGCGTCGCGCGTTTATACTAACGTTGAACACTGTATTCACCTATCTATAGTCTCCGTGGTGGAATCATCGAGCCCTCACTAAAGGTCCTCGCAGCAAAATACAACTGCGACAAGCAAATCTGCCGAAAATGCTACGCACGTCTGCCGCCTCGCGCAACTAACTGCCGTAAGCGTGGATGTGGACACTCGTCACAACTCCGCCCGTGCGTCTTTCATTCTCTCACCTGAAATTAATTTAACATTACCGTGAACAGCAAGAAGAAGTTGAAGTAGTCGACTCGCTTTGGGCGTGCTACGGGGACTATTATGGGACATCCATGTGTATTCTCTCTTTCGCTCGCATATGCAACACATGATCATTCCATATCGTTTTGTGGAGCTTTCTGTGTGATTTGTGCGCTTTGTTTATAATCGTTACCACAGTTCTTTGCCGGGCCTCATTTCCATCAGATATCTATAAAGTAAGGGAGAACTGGTGGGAAAGTTGTCGCTAGCTCGCGTGGCTTTCGCTAAGGAGCGCTTGCTACGCTTAGCACGCTTGCTCCGCTTAGGACGCTTACTGCGCTTAGGACGGTTGCTGCGCTTAGGACGGTTACTGCGCTTAGAACGGTTGCTCCGCTTAGGACGCTTACTGCGCTTAGCTCGCTTAATCTCTTTTTGGAAATCTCGCGTGGTTTTTT